>VZRN01000988.1:50651-173992 GCA_013397935.1 Dasyornis broadbenti | reverse complement strand
AAAAAAAAAAAAAAAAAAAATCCCGTTTATACAGCTACGCATTGGAAATTGTTCCAATAAACACTTGGGCCAGTGCAAAGGAGCTCTCAAAAAGCCATTGTAAGAGGAATTCTCTGCTAAGATCAGGACTGGAAAATAATACAGAAAGCTGAATCTTCTTTAATATCTTTGGCAAGAGGCTGTTTAAATGGAAGCCAAATCTGACAATGTGAATGGAGACTACTGTTGGAACATGTCAAATATTTGCAACAAAACCAGGCTGCCTCCCTCCTAATTGCAGTAGGTAACCTGGCACAGAGAAGGACATCTTCCATGGAATCTTTCTAATGGAACCTATGAAATAACTTCAAAGGGAAAACATTACATTAAAAAGGCATAAAGATACTCTGAAATTCTCTTAACAGCCACTTCCATGTTGGTTTAGCCTCTACAAACTAAAGAAGCTGATGATTCTATTAGCTTCTCTGCCACCTTCTCAATTTTTTCCTACACCGTGTAAGAGCAGCTGATGAAAAATAGCAGGTTAGATAGCAAGAGAAATGTTCTGTCTAGCAAAGCATCACGAGACATCTGTGGTTCAAGAAGGTCAGAATGAATACATCCTGTTAAATCAATTCCAAATAAACCTCTGCTCTCTTACATCACTCACTCAGCTCATTACTCATGATGTAACTCTATTTCAGCTTTCTCTGCTTTTGAGAAAAGTTTCTTTGCAGCTTACCTTACTCAGGAAATTTCATAAATCCTGACTGACCTTACTCTTTAGTCATTATTTGCTCTTGTTTTAACTACAATAATTTATTCCCTGCATTTCTGTACTTTTCACAGATCTGCTATCTATTCCCAATTTCTCAAATACTAGAAAGCATTCAGCAATTTTTGTGCTGTATGCTTTTCATGGTATTTGTTCTTCAAAGCAGCTGGCTACTGATATTCACAGAGTAAATCAAAAAGCAGGCTTATTTTCAGAAAGACAACACAAATGAGCCAGTCAGCATGATGCTAAGTTTTATATTAAAAGTTTTAAAGACTTAGTGGGTGTTTAATTGGAATCATTGCTCAATCTCGATGCACTTTTGGCAAATGTGG
Source organism: Dasyornis broadbenti (assembly GCA_013397935.1). Taxonomy (NCBI): domain Eukaryota; kingdom Metazoa; phylum Chordata; class Aves; order Passeriformes; family Dasyornithidae; genus Dasyornis; species Dasyornis broadbenti. The sequence continues at coordinate 172,903 of VZRN01000988.1, read as the reverse complement.
ATACCAGCCTGGAAAATGCAAGCCTCATCCTTTATGTGGCTACATCTGTACCCTTAGCTCAGAGTACGAGGGAGGCTAGGAAGCATTTACGGACATACAAGCCTTTGCCACATGCATCCTTTTGCTAGCAGGGATGAGCTGGTTCTGCCACAGGACTGAGCGAGAAGCCACATGTACACCCTGTGGGGACAGCGCGCAGCCTGGCAGCAGCTGCTCTTCTGCAGCCTTGGCTGGTCCGGGCTGAGCTCAGCACTGGCTGTGGCCCCACAGTGTTTTGGGAAGCCTCGGGGCAGGGGGGAGCTCGCTTCTGGCTGCAAAGGGCATCACACTTGTCCAATGTACAAAGGACAAGGATCAGCATGCAGCTCACGCTCCCTTGCAGCCATTCACTCCCTCCTGACGGTGCCCTGCAGATTTGCACAGGCTGAAAGGTCCTGAAGCAACAGAAATGTTTAAGGCTAAGGGGAAAGCCCAGAACAAGGATCCTGCCATGCCTTCAGTGTTTACACTTTGTCAGCTCCGTGCAAACAAGTGCTGTGGGACTCAGCACAGGAATTACTGTATGAAGTGCAATAGGCTGAGCTCTCTACGTGAGACAAATGACATAATTACTGCTAGGAGGAGGTGCAACAGAGCTGGCAGAGGCTGTGACATAGCTGGTTTCGGAAGAACGGATTGGATTTTCTCACCAGGCTTACAAAGGGTCAAACTGTTTTCCCGGAACGTGATGTGCCAGCATTCCAAGGACAAATGCAAGTAGTGCCTGTGAGCACTCCCAGCAGCGTCTGCAGAACACCTTTCATTGACAGTGAAGCAAAACAAACCCCACCGTGGTCCGTTTTCCTAGCACTACGTTACTACTTTTAACAGGAAAAAGACACCCCACTAGGGATTCTTGTCACATCAGAACTACTCACTGATAAACAGCTAGCATCTGTGAGACTTGAACAGAACACTTCAGGAGAGTATCTTACATTATGAAGTGGATGTTTTTAATTTAAGACTCTGAACTTTCAGGGCAAAAAAAGAAGTCCGTGTGATCTGAGGCAGCTTTTTCATAAACCTTTCAGCCCTTCCTCTAAACAACTTGTATCACTTGAAAAGAAGGGCTTTTTGTGCATGTCATCATGAAAATCAAACCCATTTTCACAATTTGAGGAGAAAGGGAAAGTGAATGAAATATCATAGTGTCTCACTTGTCAGAGCAAAATAAAAGGTTGACAGCCACAATATTTTGTTTCCCATTCCAAGATGAGCTAAAACTGTTCAGCAATGAGTATCTTTATGAGTTTTCTGTGCACTTGAAATTCTTTAAATTCTGACTATGGCTGGCAGGGAATGTTCACCCAAGCTAACATCAATGTATCTAAACTTTATTCTTATACCTACTACTGGTCACTGTCAGAGGAGGATATTGGACCAGACAAACATACGAATGACTTCGCATTCATAAAACCCAAAGCAAAATAAAAGTGGCACCTCCTTTTCTTTCTCCCCCTACAAAAAGCTCTAATGAAAGCTAAATCCTCCAGGTTTTGCTTATATTTACATATGCAGAGTGAAAAAAATTAAGTCAGCTGAACTCTCTTTATTTCCATATGTAGCTCGATGGCTCTATTGATAATTTCATAGACCTCTGATTCTTTTTGGTTTTCCCCCTCAAGAAAAGCACTGAGAACTGAAGGGGAAAATTGACCTCTAACTCCATGCTGCACATTCACAGATAGATGAACTGGATTTTTGTTGACTGTGAGCATTAATCGTGTATTGATTTAATTTACTGAAAGACCACATGGCACCTACCTGCAAACAGTGCAGGAGCAATTTCACTTGATCACTGCTTGATGAACAAACATATGGAAAACTGATTTTAAAAAGGTTAAAAAGATAATATTTTATGACTGGTATAAAATCTTAATTACAAATGCAAAATAGTATTTTATAAATATTTTGCCAAAGGTATATACTTAGAAGAAAGACAGGAATAAAAGTTGGGCACTGAGGTTGTGATTTGCTGAAGGCAGAATGTCAGGGAGCAAGGGATCTTTAGAATAAGGAAAGTTATCTGGGCCTTTGAATTCACCCACGGATGTTTTCAGGATTCAGCATCAGATTTTATCTTAGCTGCAGTATTTCCAGAAAAGTATTATACACATTATTATATTATCCTGGAGAGATGGTACTACTGGATCTCCATTATCCTTTTTCTCAAAAGCTTTCTCGTTATTTTTCTGGCTTTTGTTTTTTGGGGGTTTTTTTCTGGGTTTTATTTTTTTGTTGTTGGTTTTTGTTTTTTTTTTTTTTTTTTGGTATTTCTAAGAATTGCACTAGCAGCTGCTATTGCTTCAGGCTGCACAGAGGATTTGCACATACCCACTGCCAAGTAGCTGGGAAGCCACTGTAGGGATACTGTTCTATCATGTATTTGTAGGCAAGTAATTCTTAGAAAAGATATCCTCAGTTATGACTCATTCCTTCCTTAATAGGTACATCATTATTACACATTACAGCTCTCACAATGTGTGAGACCTGGCTAGTGCACTATAATTACGAATGAAAGCTAATGATTCTTCTAATCTTTGGCTTTTTTGTATGGTATCATCCTATTTAAGATAATAAGAAAAGTAATAACATCATGAATAAGAGGCACAGCTACATCCATCATTTTAAGAGAGGCCTCTTCCCCTCTTCCGTCTTACTGAAGGCAAGAGACAGACAAAATGAAAGAAAAGACTAAATCTCATTTCATATCTGAAGATAAAGAGTTGCCAAGCCTGTTCCCTGCCAGAATGGAGGAAACATTGACAGGTAACAAAATCCCAAGGTTTTGTCTGATATCTTCACTGCAGGAAACACCAGAGCTGCAGGGAGCTGGGAATCACACCCAACTGTGGGGCCAAAGGCTGAAGTGCCCAAGATGCCACAGGCACAAGAAAAATGACAGTCACTACTCAGCCAAGGGGGACTCACCCTCAGCACTTGAATTTGGTCAGTGCTTATGGTTTTAGAAACTTTTAAGCCACTGATAAAGCCAGATAAAATTACAGTTCCCAAAGCTCTACCCAAATAGCAACCCAAAAGAGAGATTAAAATCCAAGCCTACCTTATATGGAGGAATGCTTTTAAATACCCCTTTCCTTCAACTCCTGCCCCATATCATCCCTTGTGTCAATCCCAGGATGAGCTAGATCTCACCTTCAGGCCCAGCATTGACACCCCGAGAAGATCAAGTGCCAATGCCTGTTGATTTCCTTGTTCTTCAAATGTCTTTTTATAGCACCCAGTATAATCTCATCCATAATTTTTTCCAGAAGCTGAGGTTAGGCTAACAGGTCTGTAGTTTCCTTGGTCTTTCCACACACACTTCTTGTAAATTAGAATATTATTGGCCACCTGCCAGCCAACAGGAGCCTCCACGAACTCCCAAGGCCTTTGGTAGATGGTGAAGAAGGGTCCTGCCATAGCATCCACTAGGTCCTGCAGTGCTCTGGGATGAGTCCCATCAGGCTCCATGGACTTGTGAATATGGAGCTGGTCCCTTACAATTTCAACGTCCACAAATAGAAAGTCTTGCACTTGAGATCCTCTGACTCAGGGGACCTGGCAGCCCAATCCTTTCCACATTCCTAAAGACTGAGCCAAAACAAGAATTGAAAGCCTCCACTAATTCTTCATCCTTAGGGGTGTGTGGCTCTAGGTGTGGCAGATGTCAGTCGTGCAGGCTTGCCAGCTCTACCAAACTGCCCACTCCTCACACACCTCTTTTTACACATTGGAATTATTACGAAGTACAGCACTGTGAACAGAAAATATGACAGACACCACACCTTCACTCATGCCATAATCAGAGACCATCACAATGCGGGAAATAACTCACAGTCGTGTCAAATAGCCCCACTAGGGATAAATGAAATGGTAATTTCATTTGATCAACTTTTATATCCTTTGTAAGAGTTACAATTTCGAGATCAATCAAGACTAGATACATCCAGCAGGATATTTCAATACATTTTTGATGTGTGCTTTTAAGTTTCCTATTACTTTCACATTCAAAAGAGACCACCACAGTCCTGCAGACAATGTGATGCATCTTAAAAGACTTCAGCTTTGCTTCATATATCTTTACCCTCACAAGTCACAACTCTTCTAATTAAAAATTCTTTATTCAATCTGTGTAGCAAACGAGACACTCAAAACCTCTCAAGATTTAGCTCTAATGTAGGACCGGCAAACAGTTTCCAGCACTGATTGCCTCCCAAAACCACAAGTTCTTCTCCCTTCTTCCCACTGCCCAGACACAGATTCATCCACTCATTTCTGTGGTGGGGAAATGTGGTGACACAAACTTGGGGTAGATTCCACCAGACAGTCTCAATCTACATGACAACTGCACTGACTGAAAATATTTCATAAAATACAATTATGCACTCAGCACAAACATAAAAAAAGTCAAAGCCATGTTGCCTGATTTACCAGTGACAATTCATTTCATTTATTGGGTTGAATCTCCCCACACATTTCACCAAGATTGAAATGCTCACATAGGAAATGCTATAAACATTATTAAAATTGTTAAAATAATGGCAATAGATAATGTACCCTGGCCCTAACCCCACCAACCATTTAAATACTCACTTGATTTAAGCTTTTGGAACCAAGGAATTAAAACGGATATTAAAAAATCGGTAAGAGAAACCTAGACAAGATTACAGACAGTAAAATACCCTAGTGAATAATGCATGAGAAGATTTGCTGCATTCAATGTTTATCTAGTATAATAGTACATATGAGTTTACAGTCTCACTTCTCTGACTCATTTAGCTTCCGAGGTCTGACTAATCACCACAAAACCTCTTGGCACTAGTTAAGGAAATCTCTACTAAGTAGAACATTTGTTAACACTGTCCCCAATAAGCTGCAGCCATTACTGCTCGCTCACATTAAGCTAGAGCCACTCCCTGGCAGGCATCCTAGTGAAATAGCCATCCCAACTCATTACATTTCCCATTAAAGGAATAAATAATAGATTCACTATTGAAATTAGATCAAAATATTGAAAGATTCATAAAAATCCTCCCACCTCATTTGGGAAAGAGGAGATAGGCATTATCATAAGCACTTTACCTATTCCAAGACTTTTGCTAGCAGCACATCAGTGTCACAGCTGAATTATGATATTCCAGAAATGCCAGCCTTCATAACTGCAAAAGTGACCACAATTTCAATAAACTGGAAGGACATGTCAAGGGCTATTTAACATCAGGATGAAAGGAATATGGCATTAGCTTTCCATTTCTTCCTCTCTCTTTCTCTGCCATTAGCTGTCTGTTTGCATTTCAAGATCAATTAAAGTGAGGTTAGCAGCTTGTCTATAAGAGTATTTTAGTGGTCTTCAATTCCATTTTACAGTCAGATCTCTAATACATTAAAAGTCTAAATAAATCAATTATTTGGGTGGCAATAGCCATGGTGGCTTGGACAGCAGTCACACACAGTTTCTAACATCTTAGTAGGCACCTGGCACAGATTCATCAGATTCAGCCCTGCTGCTGAACCTTCAGAGGTCTGATCTCTCACAGTGCAGGGCTCCCAGCTCCCTCAGGAACAAACAGGATGCAGGAACAAGCATCTGTAACCAGGAAGGCTGGAACACCTTGGCAGAGCATGTCCTGGTCAAAGCCACAGGAAAACAATAGCTTTGGACTGTTCTCCTCCAACATTCACAAAGTTTGTTTTCTGAAACAAGTGCCATTGCATTGGGCACTTGGAAGCAATAATCGGGTTATAAAAATTTACAAATGTCCCTGAATTTCCAGTCTGATCTTTCCATTAGAATTATAGCAGTGTAATAGTCATAAGGCAGCCCCAGAGAGAAAATCGTCCCTGTAATTAATTGTGCCATTTGACTAATAAAATAACGTATATTTCCATTAACAAAACTGAACGCAAACAGAATTAATTTTCAGCTTTCTTTTATGTAAACACAGCTTATTATCTTGATTAATCCTTATCCAGGCTTTGTTTTCTGGAAAACATTTATCTCAAATAAAGCCACACACAAGCAGTAGTTTTACCTTTATTGCCTCAGATATAATGTTGGATCCAAGATCCGATCCAAGAACATATTCATGTCATTAATGCTGAAATCACCTTGGAAGTAGATCCCTGTTAGTGAAGTGGCTGCATCAGCCCTGGGGCTCAGTACTAAAGAGCATCAGTTTGTGGCAAACAGCCTGGATGCTCTGATCCGTGCCTAACATGAGGGAAGTGCTCCCTGCCACGGGGCAGCCCCGGGCACTGTGGGATTCACCATTCCCTTCTGATCTTGAAAACACCATTATCTTCACAGCCCTCTCAGAATTTCCTGGGGTACCTTGTGAAAAGGTTTCCGAAGTGGCATCCATTCTGTGGTTCTGAGTATTCTGTGATGTTCTTTCTTCGCCTTTGCGCTGGGTGCACAGCCTGGGGGTGCTGGCGTTGGTCAGCGCAGCTGGGGGCACCTCGCGAAAGGGCATTTTAGAGAGGGCAAAACCTGCACAGAGCTTGTTTCAAAGCCCTCAGAAGAGCACAACCATCCCAAAATTGATAAGTAGGCTGAAATACTTCCCTCTGGTGGCAGAGTCTATTTCAGCCTATAGAAACAAGTGCTTTTTAAAATTCTTCTATTTGAAAATCAAAAATAGACTATTTTAAATTAACTGTAGAAACAGCCAATAATGTTCGAAATCCAATCTGTTCGTTGTCTCAGTCCTTTTGCCCTCAACGTAGTAAAGTGCACATGAACACAAAAATCTTAAAAGTACAGAAGATAACATTCAAAATCAACAGGACCAAAGCCTACATTTAAGTGCTTTCCTAAACCAAATTTTGAATCAAATAGCACACTGGTTAATTAAATAACTTCATTTGCATTCCCACCTTTCACTGCATTTACAGCACATTGCTAAATTATAATTTCTGATCATGACAAAAGATGTAAAATCTCACTCACTAGTTCTACTCCTTAATTTGCAAAAAAACCTTTACAGTTGGCATAAATCTTCACTGAAAAGTAAATGAAAACTGGAGATGCAGAAATATCCTTTGTGTTTTCTGAACACACACTTTTCAAATTAGAATTTTTCTAAATTTCTTTCAGACTCATCATAGCAGAAAGCAGAAAACCGTAGTGGGAAATACAGTAGCACAGCTTGGTTGAGGAATATGGATAGTTTATATTATAAAAGGTAAGTTTGGGACTACTGAAGTAAACTTGACAGGTCTGCACCTGAAGTACTAGAGTGCTGCAGCAATAAACAGGCTGAATATATTCTTTACCTTATACAGTATTTAAAGATATTGTAAACTACTCAGTAATTTAGAATAAATTATGTTTCCAACAACTTGCCTTAAAATCAGCCAGTGCTTGTTCAGCAGTAATGATGTTCTCCTTTTAGAAACTGCACAGAGCAGCAATTCCATCATTAAACTGAATCATAAATGAATTACTTCAATTTTTTTCCTATACAACTTTGCTTTGATTGTTATTGTAAAGGTTCTCTCATCGTCTAAAAATGCAGCTTTAACAAAAAAGTTTTCTTGTGTTCTGTTAATCTTCTTGTTCTTTCAAGTTTTTAAAGCCAGTCTGAAAAAGCTGCGTGCAATTATCGAGCAGATGAGAATCCCTCTGCAGAGAGGATCCACCAAGGATGAGAATCCCTCTGCAGGTAGTTCTCCCCACCAAGGATGATTTCCTACTGCTTCAGGCCAGAACGCCCTTTACATTACTTACTTTTATTTTGTGTATATTCCACCTCTTTATCCCTAGAGGTGACCCGAAGGACTTCACAGTCACATGTATGGAAATCGCCATCCATTTAGTCCCCTCTTGAAATTTTTTCGACTGATGCAGAGGAAAACAAGGGCACGAATACACAAGGGGCTGCACTTCTAGAAAAAGCACTTCTAGAAAAAGCACTTCTAGAATGCTGCCTGCTCTTATCTGAGCAGCAGTAGCTGGGTGGGTGGTTTCTCACTGCACTACAAAGCACATTTGTTTGAATACATCTATTGTGGAGGCTGCCTGCTCCCCCTTGGCTGTCTCTGGAGCCCCACCTTTCATTCTCATGAGTGAAGGGATGCCATTGGGAATTATTTAGTCCCAGACATTAATCTTGAAAACTGTTTGTTTTGAGGGCATTTGGTTTCATATACATAACAAAAGCAGTAGACTGTCTTGGAAGGAGAAACAAATTCTCATGTAGTTTTATCAAACATGACAAATAAGCATCTCTGAATCCTTTACTTCATTACAATTTCAGATGCAAATGCAGATAGAAATCTAAAATTTATAATCCTTAGGCTTTTCTTCCATCTCATAACCAGGGGATAGAATTCATTTCAGACCAATTAAGATTGTTGTCAATAAGTAGATTTAAACCCACAATGAAAGGAAATTAATTGTGAAAGCGTTGGATGAGAGCATAATTTCCCAAACACTACTAACAATCAGAATTTAAATATCTTTACACCCATAGTCCTCAAAGCATCTCACCAAGTGTTATTTTGACCTTTGTGTTACAGATGAAGCAATTGAGGCATAGAGTTAAAAACTCTCAAGCTACTTAAAAATTTTGCTTTGAAATTTTTATCAGGAAAAAGAAAATTGCTTTTTTTTCCAGTGAAAAGCTGAAATCAAAACCCTTTGCATTGTAGAGGTGCAGACAAAATGGCCCAACAAGCAGAATGAAAATGGAAATTACAAAACACTATAGATATCTTAAACTACCTTCAGCTCAGCTCTCGCTAGAAAACTTGGTAAATACATAGACCTAAATAGACTCTCATTGGTTACATGTATTTAGATTTCTGTGTATGCAGCTTCCAGAGCATTCTATAGATGACTGTTAACAATTCTGAAGCTATTATTTGCAACATTATTCAAATCCACAGAGCCACAGACATGCAGTGGTTCAGTGTCTATAAAAGCAATTCAACAGCATTCATGCAGTAGGGAGAAGAGCCTGAGGTTTCCTTGCATTTAAGGCATTTTCTGGAATTTAGACTGCAATACTTTCAGGGTTTGCTTTCCTCAGTAGATTGCTTTGTAGAATTCTTAATGTAAACTTACCTGAGCTCACACAATCCTTTAACTCTACAATACAATGTTGTCAAGGAGCATTGCTTTTCTTCGACAGCTTCACAACCAACAGTGACAGCAAAGAGGTGGCATATACTGTACATAACATAAAACAGCTTTTTCCCTCTTCATTTATGAATTTAGTACAGGCCCAGGACATCAGCTTTGTTTCAACTCACTCTCACAAACAGAATTGATAGCAAAGCTGGTTTTCCATGACAAAAAACTAAGAACTCTATATTTCACCTGGACTTTTTTCTATCTCCTATGATAATTAGCTCATTTGTCTCAGCTGTGAGAGTTAACTATTTCAGCTCACTATCCTGGCTTCATGCTCACCCTGGTGAGCAGCACTGTAGGAGGTCATGGCTTGGTTGTAATTACACCTGTAACAAGCCCTGGTGAAGGGAAAGGAGAGGAGTGTTGACATACTAGTGACACCTGCTATAAACTTCTGACTTAAATCCACCATTGCCTCCCTCTCTGATCCTTTCTGACTTGTACTAAGTGCTGCCTGCCAACCCTTCACCCCAAAGAATACGGGCTCTGGAAAGCAGGGGTCATTATCTGCATTGAAGTGGTGCTTGGAGACCTCCTCAGCCATCAAAGACTGTAAAACTGATGCTGTACATATAAGAAATAAAACTTAGACCAGATAAAAGGAAGGGGATGGAAATCAGATACCATTTTAAAGCTGGAAAACTGTCCCTACAAGACTAAATTGTTAGCCCAAGGTCAGTACTTGAGACTGGTAAGCTGCAGACTTGACTATTTGTGTTCCTAGGCTAGCCTCTAAGCACCTTACAAAGCCGTTCTTTCACTATTTTCGGAGACCTATTCCTAACAGGTATTTGACTTGGCACATGTGAAGCAGAGGAATAACATATGTGAAGTGAATAAACACAGCTCCATTATGAGATGCCAGAGATGATGGCTTAGATATTCTGCAAATTTAATAATGATGTGTCAAAATCAGAGCCGGTCAGAAAATTACTCTTTGAAGTTTAATGTAATAATGACAGGCAAGCTCTGCTCCTCTTCCCAAGCAATTATCCAGGTATCTTGGGATATCAGGGACCACTAAGTAGGAAGACAGCTGTTGGAATTACCACAGAGCTGTATTTATGTGATCATTGGCAATAAATTTACCCTGTAAACAAATTGAAGAGTCTATTTTCCCTTGTAGGAAAATGGATGAGCAGCAGCATCTGGCCACAACTCTTCAACTTAAAGTGATTTGAATAATGTGACGTTGCCTCCTTTTAAATATAGAGCTAAAGGAAATTAATTTTATCACGTTATTAAAATGTGCCCAGATAACCATTTTCATTGCACCTGAGCCTCTCACACACCCCAACAGATGTACCTGGAGCAAAATTAAGATCATGCACCTCATATTGTGGAAGGGGTTAAAGACAACCCAAATATTCTCTCACTGCAAGATGGAGCTAGATTTCATTTATTTAATCTTTATTCTCTCCCTAATTCTGCCACATGTGAGAAAATGAGTCATCTATGAGAGGAAATCATTCAGTCCCCTTCACATCGCCATAGTTTTTCATGGAGTAGGTCGATTATAACAAGATGTCAAATCCTAAAGAGTTATCAGTCTCAGCAATACAGATCCAACTTGAACTCCTGAACTTCGTCTGACCATCAGTAAAGTGAGCTCTCATTTAACAGAGTCTTTAGCTCATGCATTTCTACAACATTTGTGGAGGGTAGAGTATTGCTTGAATTGAACTGAAAATCGAACCAACTTCTAATTACAAAGCTCTGTGTCAAAATTGTCATATTGTTCTTACACATCATTGATGTGTAGAAGACCATACTTATGGTCTTCTAAAGAGCAAACTCCATGCCAAAGCACATTCCTTGCAGCAAACCAACAGCAGCTGTGGCAGGTGAAATCACAGGATATAGAAAACACAATTCTGAGAACAGACATAACTACCGCTATAGAGCAACTTTTTGCTTAGCTCAGTGTTTGGCTCTTCAGTCAGATTGTAGGTTCCCAGATTATTAGAGAATACAATTTTTTTTTTCTTTTTTCTTTTTTTTTTTTTGAGCCAGATCTGAAAAGAATACTGAGTTTTGATTGAAGATTCCCTTTCCCTACCTTGTCACAATGTCCATCAAAATTTTCTACAAATACAAATCTTAAAAATACTCTATCTAGTAAATGAGTCATTCAAAAAATCATTTATTCTAGTACATAACTGAAATGTAAACAATTCATTCAAAATGCCTTTAATTGCTTGAAAACATTTCATGAGAACATCTATTGCTTTAAAACTTGACTGTAAGTAACTGCTTTCTGTCAAAATAAATGTCAAAGCTTCTACAAATTCATTCAAAATGCAAAATTCAGAATCTTATCATCTGTGTTCTGATAGACACTTTATTCACAGAGAATATGCATCCCTGACTGGTGATACATAACCAGAGAAGCCCTTGTTTTTTAAGTTTGTTATGTCCTACATTCAATGCCAAATACAGATTTTTTTTTTTTTAATTAGAGTTAACTAATTAGCAGTCTCTTCAGTTCTGTGAGATTAACCATCTTCTTCCTTGTTCCTGTTAAAATAGACAAAAACTTGGTTTAAGTAAGAAGAAAAGCAGCATTAAAGAAACATTTCTTTGCTGAAAGAGAAACAATCAGAATAATGGACACAGGCTCTCCTATGAGCAGATAACAACACCAGATAGAGCACGAGGTAGAACTTACAGCCAGATATTGTAATTACAGAAATACTTCTGGCACATTTAAAGTGTAGTAGCTGCCAGAGAGATTGCTTACCAAAGATCCAAAATACAGAAGAAAATCCATTCTTGGATGCTTTCTCTCTCTCTCTCTCTCTCTTTCTCTCTCTCTCTCTCTCTCTCTCTCTCCTATCATATTACTGTATCTAATCTAGGATTCGTAGGAGATTAGAGTTTTCAGAGCTGTCTTCTAGGGTGGCTAAATGTAATAAATATCCCTCAGAGTACAACTTGGTGTTTCTGTCACAGGATTTACTGCAGCTGGCTTTCCAGCCAAGGTATATTTTTCAGATATTTATTTGTTCTCTGCTCATCAACATTAAAGGATTGAGAGTGGTTAAATAGAACAAAAGAAAAACACCCAGAAAATTCGTATGATTTAATTAAAGGAAGAAATCAAAGGGATTATAGCCAACAAAGGAAGCTTAAATGAAAAATTTACTACCTCTGGAAGTAACTCCCTGAGTAAGGTAATAAAATACCTGGCACTTGGGGTTCCTTGGGAAATGAATTGTATCTTCACCACACAACTCTTCCACAAGCCTCTGGATAAAATCACTACTTCCAACAGCTGCAACTGGATCTTGTTTTAGGATGAATAATATTCCTCTCATATTTATCTCATCTTTCTATTGATACATGAGACCTGTCCAGATTCTGTCTGCCAAAATTCTGTCTTCAATTTCCTCTTGATTTTCTAAGTCACTGATGACAGAAAAAACCTTGGATTTCCATTCTCCCTGAGATGGAGGCAGGCTGGGCTACCCTTGCTAATCGTCACCCAGGAAGCATTTATAATTTCATTATATTCTATCATAGTTCTTAATTGGCTTTGATTAAAGAAAAAAGTAAATATTAAAGTAATGTTACTCAAATTAGGCCATGGAAGCAAAATTAAGTGTTCAAAAGAATAATGTTATACACATTAAATTTGCATTTTTAAAATCTCTTCTGGTTGGGAAGGGCACAAAGGCCTGGCCAAACAACTGTTTGTAACTTTGTTACAAGTGACATCGTACCACCAGAGCAAAAGGCAATCCTCTTTCAAGAGTATGGGCAAGACAGACGTCAAAAAAGACTCAGCACAGATCTGATAACAGCAAACTGGAGTTTTCACACTGATTTAGTAGGAGACAGAATAGGACCCAGGAAAGAAAAAAGGGGCTCCAGAGAACAGTGTGCTGGTCTGGGATATGTGAACACCTGATTCATGTGCTCCCCACACCACAGGTCTGAGGGTTCATGGGCCAGTCTTGCTTTCTGCAATCACTCTGTAATGGATCACCCTGCTTAGCTTTCATTGATTTTCTAGGAAAAGGTATTAAAAAGCCTGTGGGGTGCTCCTTCTTATTCATGGGAATTTATATTGATAGAAAAATATGGTCATAGTCATATTTCACCCTATTAGGCATCGAGTGTCATTACTAGCTCAATGCACAACTTCAGTCAAATAACAACCAATCAATGCCTGGTTTTATTCAAGTGTAAAATGAAGAAGTCATTTATCTTCTCAAGTTTCATCCAATCTGAAACAAAACTTTCTGAAAGTTTCTCGTATCCCTCCTTCGGAACTAGCATCATGGTTTTCTGAGCTGTCAAACAACCATCACCCACACACAGAAAACAAAACATGTTTTAATCAGGCAGTGCCCTGGGTACTGACTTATCTACTGCATGATTTAACTTCATTGTTTGTGCCCTGAATCTGCACCTGTAAGCACTCAACTTTCTGAACAAGATAAACCAGGAGGAAAGGAAAATATAACAAACAATCACTTTTTCTACATGTATGTTTGGAAGGAAATTTTAGTGATTTTAATTAGTTTAGAGAATGGATGAAATCCTGGGGTCATCAGTAATCACAAGAATTTCACTGACTTAGGAATACTGCAATTTCAACTCCCTGAAAATCTGTGCTGTGGGGTGAACACAATGAGAGTCTAAGAGCTCTTTCATTTGCTATTAACACTGTCTGGATCTCACTTCAAAATAAGATTCTTCTGCAGCTCTGTTCATCCTCTTTCTATATGCACATCATATCTGAATTTTTACATTTCTATATGGCATATTATTTTAGACACCTTTCCTGGAATAAAAAATACCCACCCCAGAGCCAGTAGCAGTGGCCAACATTGGGTTCGTATGAATTCGATTTTTGTGCAATAAGTATGATGTCAATTTTCATTGATATCAAATGGGAATCTGAACAAAACCACCTTTTTTTCTTAGGAGTTCATACTTTATTAATTAAAGCATGTACAGTGAGATTTACATTTCCATAAGCCAGGAAGCTATTGGAGACAACTGAAGAGTTAACATGTTATAAGAAAGTTTTCAAGCAAAGCTGAAAGAGAGATCCAAATGTTGTTGATAAGCAACCAAAACAATAAATAGAAATAGCTGAGAAAGATTTTGTTTAAGTTATTCCTGCCAAATGCCATTTGCACATAAAATTGAAGGAAACTGCCTGAAAAAAATCCATACTTCCTTGCCAAGTGCTTAACACATCTTTGGTCAGAATTAAGCTTAGATTACAATTTTTATACTAGAGAAAATTATTTTTAACCAAGCTAACCTTGTTCCTTCTAAAAGTTTTTGCTAAATTATGAAAGGATCTTTTTATGTTCCCCACTGAACTCTTGTGCATTTGTTTCTTATTTCTGTTTATTCCAGTTTAAAAGTTTTTCTAATTATTATTCCCATGCAGAGGTACACAGTGGGCATAACACATCCGCTGTTGGCATCCAAGCTTTCAGTAAGCAATAATAAAAACAACTATATGGACACTTGGGTAAGTGTGCAGGTGGGAGGAGCCCAAAACACCTGAAGAGAAGTTTCTCTAGTAATTGCTTTTTCTATCTCATTGCTTTTCAATGATACCATGCTTCTGTAATAAAAGTATGTTGTAAAAAATTCAAGTCTTTATGTGAGCAGAATAGTTCACACCACTTGCCTTGGACAAATGCATAACTACTTACAGTGAAAGTACTCAAACTTCTCTAAAATTCTTTAATTTAAATCAAATAAAGGAAAATGATCATATTTACCATAATGGAAACCAAGTTCCAACAGTAATAAACATCAGAAAATGTTCGATTCCACTCTGCACAAATTATCTTTCTTATCTTCCTCTATGACTGTTAAGTTTTGTTTAGGGTTTAGAGCTTTACTTTTCTTTCAAAAAATATACAACACTGTGGTTTCTGATCTAATTTTTTTTCATGACTTCTGTTACTAAAAACCATGCAAATAACAAAGAAAAAATTCCCAGCAGCAAGGAGCTCCTGAAGCCAGCCTTAGATACCATCTTTTTAAACCAGCCCCATGTGGGTTCCTGACCACACTTGATGGTGTTGGGTACCTTCTGCTGTTTGTAAGTGCAGGTATTTTGATATATCAGTTAGTGAAAACAAACATAAAAGGAACCTAATTGGATTAGACATATCATGTAGCATTGGTTATATACTGTTTATCAAACAGACTGAAAAAGGGATTGGGGCTACAAATCCCTATAGATCCACATGGATAATTTTATTCCTAATGATTGCTTTTTCTCTGCTTGTTAATGCAGAAACTAGTGGTTACCTCTTCAATTAACCTTAAAAAAAGCCTCCTGAACTTAATTTCCTCCTGTTCCGTTCTATACAAAGTGTCCCATTCAGAGCAGTTGAACTCAAAACTTCCTGGGCTACTTGATGCACACAAATGCTTTGGAATACTGACATTGTAAATAAATACATGAAAGCTGCTTTGTTTCCTCCTCTTTGATTGCTTCTCTTCTTCCCTTTGAAAGTGTTAACTTTCATCTTCACAAACAAATCCGTCATTTCTAACCTCAGATGTTCTGAGGTCACCTTATGTTGAATTTGAGCTATGTCAGGTCACTTGTTTTGTAGATACCCATGAATCAATGAGTTAAGAGTGTAAACAATTGCATACATCACACTAGAAAGCTGCAAATGTTCTTCTAGCTTGTTACTCCATATCTGCAAGACATCACTTTCTGGGGGAAAAAAGCCCCAAACAAACAAAAGCAGGAATATCAGGAATGTTTTAAATGGTTATCTGAAGCAAGGCTTCAATACCTGTATGAAGATCTTTAAACCACAGCTGTGTTTTCTGAAGTGCAGCAAAAACCAGCAGCTGCAAATAACTTATTAAACCACTCCATTTCAATGTGCACTTCAGTAAAAAAATTCAGAAAGTAAATTCTACAGCATCTTACAGACATTACTGAAATTGAAGTCTAAAAATGTTTTGGTTGGCTGGTGAAGGCAGCTGTGCAGATAAAAACACAAAGGTGGAAGTAGCACGTGGACTCGCATTACACACAGCTCATTTCATCTTCATCTCCTGAAGTTGTGTCCCAGCCCTAGGATACAACAGCCCATGATGTCAAGGGCGTGTGTGAACATCCAGTCTGTGACCAAAGTCATCCAAAGTTGAGTTTATTCCTCATTGTTGATTTTTGATGAACATAAAAATGAGGAAGGAGGGAAACTAGCTGCTTGACTATTTCTAATTTAAAATTAGATATTGCACAAGGGTGTAAAAAGGTTTGATTACAGCATTTGATTCATTGACAACATGGCTCCAGACATTTTTATACATTTTATGGTTGTTTTGGAATCCTTGTATTTTACAACTTTCTCCTACAAAAGTTTCCCAATTAAAGCAGAAAAAAATATAGTTCACTCACAATGTAACACTTGTTAAATGAATGTACAATTAAAATGTTATTGTTTCTTCCAAATTGGGTCTCTCTGGAATATACAACAGTGATTTTTCAGGAGAGTAAGAAGAATATACATAACATCATGGTATTTGTAGCTAACAAACGATAGGACTCTCTGTTTTACATACACAAACCAAGAAGGTTGAAGCAGAATTATGGGCAGTATTTTTAAAAGAATACTCACAGTTAGAACCTTCCTCTGACATTAAATATTTCTGCTAGTAAAGATCTGTGGAACTATTTATCACAACCTGCATGGTTTGCATATTAATGTTGTAATCACCAGAAATGCAAGGTATGTCTCAGCAAGAAGGGAATTTGGAGCCCAGGCACAGAACTTTAATACCAAAGAAAAACACGTTTTGCATGGGGAATTGTGCTTTCTCCCACCAAGAGCACCAAGGCAGCAGCCCCCATTGCATTCTGTGAGGGAGGAGAGCAGCCGCCCGCCAGACTTCCAGAAGGAAATGTTCCTGGTGAGAACAGGATTCATCAGTACAGCACCTGGCAGTTCAGAGAATTTTTCTGTACAGCAAGACTTTCAACAGACAGTGTGTGTGTGTGTGTGAATGCCCACCCCCCACAGGCTTCTTGAGGACGAAGTGCATCACACAACCCGTGGATCCACTCCTGGCTGTAATTAAACTGGCATGACTGCACCAGCCTCTCTGACAATCACTGAGGCTTAGGAAAGTCAGGCTAATAAGACACAGTTCTTACCCTATCCTTCTTTTAAATTCCTTGCAAAGGCACTTCCCTGTGACAGTGTGCAGCAAACAGACCCATGATATTCATATTTTTAATGGGCCCATTAGGGATTCCAAATGCTCGAAATAAATAAGTAGTTGCCAAAGCCCTCATCTTCTTCCTGCAGTTTTTACAGCCTTGCCAGCTGAGTTTCCTACACTCTGTGGGGCTCATTTTGTGAATTAATCAGACTCTGGATATTGTACAGACAAAAATGCAAATTCAGATCTCAATAACTAGAAATGAATGAACAAAAGATATTACAAATATCTTAATAGAAAGAAAACAAGGAAGAAAAAAGAGGAAGGCAGAGGACACAGCAGCATGGTGAGCCCTTCCCTAGACATAAGGTAGCCCAATACAGGGAACACAGTTTCTCAACTCAATTACAACAGCTTTTTGTGTTAGGATTTTTCCACAGACAAAAAAGAAATTTTTTTCCCATGGTTCTCCCATTCCATGGTGTGCCCAATGCCACCTTAACTGCTATGTGGAGAGAATTGATTTTGAAATTGTGATCTGCTTTTCAAAGTATAACACAAGCTTGGATCCCGAGCTAAGGCACCACGTGCATGTGAAAACAGAACTCAAGAGAAGACTACAGACAAGACTATAGACAAGAGAAAAATAAAGGGGCTCTCGCATTATATCACTGGACTAAGGGTATCTTCATAGAGACTTTAGATGTTGAAAATCACAATAGAGATGGACTGCTAATTTTATCTTATAGTTGCCTATCTTATCATTACAATTCTATTAAAACAACCTGGCAGAATTTCTTTACAGGACCTTGTTGAAAGTTAATAGAGAAATCAAGTAACTGCCAGCCACTGCAAAACTGTAGTGTACAGAAAAGCTAAGCATAAAAATCTGTCTGTTTAATGGCCAAAACCAACAAGAAAGCATTATAAAAATCTCAGTATGGTTTTTGCATTTTACAGCTGGAGTTCCACTGATGTTCTTGCTGTTCTTTGTACTATGCTCACACCTTATCCAATGCTTCTCAGAAGACAGGCTCAGCTCAGGTGTAACATTGCCACATAAAGTTAATGCAGTGAGGACTCTCTTTAGCACTTCCACAGATGCTCTCATTTACTTCTTCATAGACAGAGTCCTACTGCAGAATAATCACAAATTAAATTATTAATATAGAACAAAGACTCCTGTTGTTTTGTAGCTTAAAAGGTCCTCCCACTTCTTCTCCTAGGGAATATTTATCTAATTCTTCTCTTCTGTATGCATGAACTGTGGGAATCAGCATGAATCTTTCCAACGACACCAATGGGATTTGATTTATTCCTCGTTATTTACAATAGAATTTACCCTGTCAAATCCCTGCAATTTTACACAATATGTAAACTCAATGTGTTATGTGTTAGAAGATGAAGTTCTTATTAGGGACATGGAAACATGGAAGGTGCAAATATTGGGACTAATTTGGCAAAGCACTTCAGAGCATGCTTAATTGTAAGCATATGAGTAACCCCATTACAGCTGAATTTCAAATTAAGTACATTTTAAAGTATTTTGCTGGAAGCAATACTCCAATCAGTGTCCTAGAAGGAGCTGAGACAAATTAACTGTTTCTTCTTCATAAAAAGGCCAGTGACAGAAAGGGAAAAAATATGTCATTGGATCTAGAGTAGAAAAGATATATGCTTTTAGGGTAGAAAGCATTATTTGCTTTTGCTGTTACACTGTTTTTGAGATACAGTGGTCACTCCAAGTATTTTTATATCTTGCAGCCTTTATTCCTGCTTTTATTTTATTCCCTTTTGGGGCTTTTTGTTATTGTTTGCTTTGGTTTGGTTTTCTTTTTTTTTTTTTAATATTCACACCCTCTTGCTACTTATCTGTTCTTCTTTATATATTCCTCCCATATTCTTTGCCTGCTCTTCCACCCTGCTCTTCCAAGGCTGGCAGTGTAAAACTTGGACTGTGCCAGGCCCTCACCTCCTAAGCTCTGGTATATAAATTTTGTTTGTTAAATGCCTCAGACTTGTTATAGTTGCCTTCCTTTATTGATTCTGGGTACCTGACAGCTACAGATTATAGAAGACGGCCCAAAAAATAGCCTCCCTAATTTGGAATGCTGTGGCTGCTGTAAGAGTTTTCTTGTTTGCACTTTCTGCATCTTCTGTGGATGTTTCCTAAACACAGGTTTCAACCCTAGTATTAAAGGCTAATATTCTTTTCTACAGATACCTGTTCCCTGGAATCTGAACACTTCCTCTAGGATCTAAACAATAACCTTCACTGAGACAATATCAACTGCCTCCTGTGTTTGGGGAGCTGAAGATGGGTATCAGTCACCTCTTCCTGTTAGCAGCAGGAACTGAGACAAAGCAAGTATCGTTCAGCAATGTCCAACACAGGGTACAGGTTGAAAATTCTCATTGGGAAAGAGAGGAGTGTTCATTCCAGCCACCTGCAGGTACCTCACCTGTGCACCTACAATATATTCCCCAGGCAGAAGTCGAGGCTCTTGCATTTGCAGTGGCCTTCAAATTCAGTGTTGAATTTCCTGCACCCTTTGGTGCTCCAAATATCAATTAAATCCTGGTTGGAAGAAGGAAAGCTGCATGTGAAAAGGATTGTACTTGGAAGTTCTTAAGCTATTTGTCAGGAATGAAGTGAGAGGGATGAAAACCAAGGGAGTGGTCCTGTACTGAGCATTTGTAGCACGTGCAGAATTGAAATGCCACTGCACGGGCACTCCGTGTGAGGAAGTTCAATCAGGAGCCTCTTGTAACAAATGTGGGATCTTTCAACAAGCTGGAACACAGCCTGTACCAAGACTTACACTGCTTAGTGGCAATGCATTAGAAGCTATTTAAATGGGAATGTTACTCAATGTGTCAAAATTTATGAAGAAGCACTTGGTTTCTCAATTTTTCCTTTCTTCTTCCCATCCTTTCTCCCTATGCAGAGTAGGGAGGCAAATTACCATGCTCTGGGGTATCCCTGTAGTACCACACGAGGGCAGTGATCAGAGCAGCGGGAACATTGTAGTTGTGCTGCATTTTAGCCATTGCAAGTAATTTTTTCTAAATTTTAAAGAGCAGATTCATCTCCTCATATCATTATTCTGGTATAAAGACCTGAACATAAGCAAACAAAAGATAAAGACACAAAGTGCAATCAAAACGCAGCAGTTTAAAGCAGCCAGTCTGCCTTGTTTCCCAATGCAATTTATTTTATTGTCTTGTGTACTAACACTAAACCACAGCATCATTCAGCTGAAAGGCTGAGTTTGGGATCTGTTCTGCTCTCAGTGTTGTCTTCAGTGCACTGCAATTACAGAAACATCTGGTTTGAATAATTTCTCTACACTCTACTGTAAAAATACAGTGTTCAACAGGCCAAGATTTCACCTCAGTGTGCAATATAATTAAAGTATGTATAAGGCACTCCGATTTTTCCAGAGCTGTGGACTTCTCCTCTGTGTCCTCAGTTACTGTATCCTTTGTGGAACAACTTAAAAGGAAAAATGAGATTTGCCGAACTTTTTTCTGACATTGTATGCAACAAGGATTTTTAAAAAGAGATTGATTTGGAAGCTAGCCAAACCCTATCTGTTCTGGAGATCAGCCTGGAATTGTCTTCTGGGAATGTGCTTTGTCTCATTCCTGACATGAAGCATCTCAGTCTATGACCTACCATCACTTAATGGCACTAGCACCAGTTTTGCAGGTATTTCTGAAAAATAAAAGACGTTTTAATATTTCTGCACTACCTTCTTATTATTGCGCAGTTCATTTTTCTGAACACATTTTACCCAATGCTCATTTTGCGCCTCTCCTATGTGTGATTTTTAATTGCAGAACATTGTCATCAAAATATATTCATCTCTTAACATTGTAACAGACAGACACCGGGTAGAACAAACATTTTTAAATGCACCTACAGAAAATCCAACACAAAGAATTTGCCAAACACTTGCAGATTTGCTAGTCAGAAAATCAGCCTACACACTTACAAGTTTTGAAATCTTGCATGATGCTGAGAGCAATTCAGAAGATGAGCCTTGTCCTGTCACTACCATGACCTGAATACAAGGTTATTTCCTGCTGGGGCTGTCAGCAAGTTCAATAAATGTGCTAATTTGCATATGCAGCTATTTCACCTGTAGCTTCAACCAAGCTTAGGTCTATAAACCTCGGGGTGCTCATCACTACAAAAAATTACTTTCCAGTCACCATGAAGTTCCTCAGCCCCTTGGTAAGTATTTTCACGCTTCTGAGGTGACAAAAATATATATCATGCACACACCATAACCTGGAAATTGGATCACAGGGTACTGGACCAAGACTAGAAGCTATTAACAGCAGAAATGGAAAAGTTTAGTCATGCTGCTTTACCTCCCCTCTCACCTTACCTGTAAGAATATGTTCCATGGTCAGGAAGACTTCCTCTTAGCTCTTGGCGTGGGTACGGAGAATATGTGAAGTAGTGCCTGGAAACGGCAGCTTTGCAAATATTGCTTGGCTAAGTTTATGGATTTGCCTCTTCAGGATCACCCACTAATCTGCAAACACAAACAACTTTTGGGTCCTCTTGAAGGAGCGCGCTAATAAAAGGCAACAAATCCCGCCTTGTATATTTGAGAGGAAGGTTCCAAAGAGCAACAATTTCATAGTCATGGCAAATCCCTGGTGATTTACTTGGGAGCAGAAATATATCCATGCACAGTGATTCTAGTGTTATACAAATATTTTCTATTTTAGAAACTTTCATTAAAAGGAAAAATAGCCACCTCCTGGTGCAGCCTAGGTCAAAATAGTGCTCTTTGTTGCACTGGGTAAACTAAAAATCTGTTCCTAGTATTTTTATAAAACAATCCTTTTCCAAGCCTTTTTGAGTTGCTGCTGGAGGCCAAAGAATTGACATATTTCTTGTTTCCTGTTCATGGGAATGATAAAATCTCCTCTAGTTTAGATGTTCTGCGTACATAGTATTCCTAATGCCAGCAACATGTTGCTTTGACTTTTCTGAGAACCAGGGAAGTGAAGCAAAATTATTTTTTCAAAAGGAACAGAAACCACAGACTTGAGAAAATTTATTTCTAAAGTGCATATAAAAGTAACAAAGTCTTCCTAGAATAAAATCCCACCTTAAGAGCAAGTATCACAAACATCACAAAGATGCAAGAAACACAAAAAATCCAGAGTAATGAAAAATATTTTTTAAATCCTTTTTTATATTCGCCTTTCAGTTGTTGCTTAGCTCATTTCATGAGACTTTTTAAAACCAAAAAATCTCTGCCCACAGGAGTGGGACATTTAAATTAACGTGAACCAACTTCTGTTAACTATGTCACTTCAGAGAAAGTTGAGAGCATTTATTATACAGATGAAAAAATGATCTATTTTTTGTCTTATGGATCTACCTCCTACGTGCATGTAAAAGGAGAAGTACAGTTTCTTTTACTGTTATTCATTGCCTCCTTCACCATTGTTATTACTCTTTTTAATTACCAATTAGATGGATTTGTCCTGATAATCTAAAGTTGAAAAAGAAAACATCAGTACTCTCTGGAATTTTCTCATATATAATTATTTTTTACTACATTTAAATTTTTTACTTCTACTAGAATTCCTTAAAGAGCCCCTTTTTCCTCTGAGGCAGTGGGAGAACAAGCCCGCAGTTTGCAGTGCCTTATATAATAGCTCCTGCTGGAGAAATACTTCTGGGGCCGAATTCTTAACTGTTGTGATATCATGGATTAAAAATTACTCTAAGCATTTGGTTTTCTAAAAGATTGGTCTGGGCACAGAGAGGTAAAAGGAAACTGACATTAGTATGTAAATTGACATTTAGCTTGGGTGAAAATTAATGAGCTCCATCCTGTCAAAGCCTGAAATTGCCTGTGAGCTTTCCTAGAAGATGCTTCAAAAATGAATATGATTAATTTTGCAACAACCAAAAAAAAAAAAAAAGCTTCTGCAAGCTCAGTTAATGCTTTTCTTCAGGCTCTGAGCATTGCTGAACATGAAGTGAAATTTACTCCATCAGCTGGCTGATATGGGTGGTAGGGAGGATACAAATACATCAGCCCTTGTACATGAAAGCAAAGCAGAAGTGTGGCTATCACAGATGTCACAGGAGCCAATGAAATGGAATACTGGACCATCTCTTTGACTTGTGTTCATTCAGGTAGTAATACATCTATTTCCAGTCTAGGAAATGAGCCACAGCATCGAGACAAAAATGCCACAGACTATGGTCTCTGCATGAACACCTTCGTCTCATTCAGAGAGAGAACTGTGCGTTGCATCTGAAGTACCAGGTTTTCTATTATATTTGGTCTTGGTTGACAAATGTATCTGCTATAAGAACGCTTTCTGACAAATGAATGGACAAGAGATACAATCTTTATAGTAGTATCATTCAAGAGAGTGATTGCAGCCCCTGTCCTATGCAATTCTGAACGTCTCATTATTCAGCGTAGCAGTGCGGTGGGAAAGGTCTTTAATGCCCTAGAGAACTGCATGGCCTGGAATGCCCCAGTGGGAAGGCTGTTGATGCTTGAACTTTTGCACCCAAGTTTTTTTCACTCACTATTATTTGAGCCCTTGCAAAAGGCTGATCTCATAAATTTTGGTTTTGTGAAATATTAATAAGAGATTCTGTGTACTCACAGGACTGGCAGGATGGGATTGATAAATATGCCTTTGAAAGAGGTCCCCAAAACTGAAATGGCAACACTTTTCAGCTTCGTACATACATTTAGTGACTTTGGCATGTCTACAAAATACATGTGTTTTAATCCAGTGGAAGAACCACCAGGAGCAGAGTCATACCTTGCAAAGACTCTCCAGAGACCTTCATGGATTTCTGCCACACGCTGACACAGAGCTGTTGATAACCTAAGCATTAGCAAAGGAAAGTTTCCCAGATGCAACATGCAAATAGCTCCTGCTGAGCCGTACAGTGCTGACCTATCTTTAGAAACGGAGTTTCTAAAGCTCAGCTTCTCACTAAACAGAAGCCTTCTGGTTGTAAAAGAATAGGAAAATGCTTTTAAGAGAGGAGAAACACTTTGCGACAACCTTCTCAACCTCAAAAATGCACATGCTGGAAACTGACAGGTCCCTTTTCATTTCCTTGGATGGAGAAGAAACATCTCCTTCTATTCCCTTTTCAGTGTTGTTCCTTTTAAAGTGATAAATGAATAAATAAACAACATCTGGGTTGCAGAGCAGCCATCTGGGAAAGTCTTGGGAGTGAAGTGTAGAAGGGCCCCCAGAGAATGCTCAAGAGGCAGAGAATGGAAAATAACCTGCAGATGCACTCACCAAAACAAGGAGCTCCAGCTTCCCAACGTGGGCGTGGCAAAGAGCCCACCCCTCACCTGGACTAATAGTGATCCTTCCGTGGTGCTGACAGAGAAATGTGGGCACAGCACAGACGTGTCTCCAGGACTCTGACTGGTAAAAACCACAACGTCATGCAGGGACTCTGTCCCCCTGCTTGTCATTCTATGCCTATGAGTTTTGAATATGCCTCTGCTTTAGATACACATTGAAGATTTTTATACCAGAGCTTTGAATAGCAGTGCATTAAGTGGTTTGGTAGACCTGAAGTGCAGTTCCATGGTCAAATTGATTGAATGTTGATCTTTCCTTTTCCTTCCCCACCTACAAGCTTGCATGCTCTCCCACTTGTGCTGACACCACCTTGGCTTGCTGCGCTCTGCAGCCAGCTTAATCAGGAATTTGATTAAGCTGAATATTAATAATTCTTTGCTTTGGGGCCAGAGCAGTTTCCTGGACTGGCTGATTACTTGGCTGCACAAAAACTAGTCCTAGGAGAAGAGAGAGGACGAGACTGTGGGACAGGCTCACTGCACCCTCCTCAGCAGCACTGCAGCCCCAGACTTCTTTGGAAAGCACATGGATGACTCATGTTCATAACAAAAGCCTCTTGAGCCTCCCTCCTCCTCTGATTCTTTGCTTAAGGCCTGGCTGATGTGTCAGAACTGCACCAAGTTGTTTTAGCTGCCTTTGCTTTGATCTCTATCACAACTGGATTAAGTTGTTAATTAAGTATGGAGCAGGACTGGAGAGTGAACCTTGGCATGCAAAAGATCAGAACAATTACTTAAATCAATTTCTTTTTAAATCATGTTCTATTATTTTATTAGATCATCAATTCACAAATATTTTTAATAAAAATTGGGGTGGGTTTAACATTTTCCACTGTGCTTTCTTTTAAGGTCAAACTGGCTTTTGTCAGACACATCACAGATCTTGTTAAACTTAATCTTACTTTTCAAAAATCACTCAGTTGTGTATCATTTGGAAAGTAATAAGGTAAGTCCTATGCAGGCAATAACTCCTGAAGGATAAGACAAATTTCAGGAGAGGGAACAGCTACATTTTGCAGTGGGACATAGCTGTCCTACACTTTCTGTCCAAACAAGTTTGTAATATTTTACAGCTTAGGCAGGAATCAAAAAAAGAAAACAATACCCCTAGCCTCACTTGGAAATTGCCATTTTCCCACAAAGCTGGCAGCAGTAAATAGTTTCTATGACTTTTTGTTCATGTACCAAAAGCTCAGCATTATGGCCTGATGGAAAACAAACAGGGCTATCCTGAGTCCATAAGAAGAGAAACACATTACTGCCAGTTTTGTTTCCATTTTTTCTCTTGTTTATCAAGTTGTGCCCTTTGGTTCTATAGCTCTTTGCATATATGTATATATACACACACACACACATATATGTATATATATATATTTGTATGTATGTACATATAATAAATGTCTAACATATATAATTATATATAGACACAGCATAAAGAATATGGATTTCACTTCCTTGTCCACCTGACTGCATTGTAGATCAAAATGCAGCCAAACTTTCTGCAGGTCTTTGTCAGAAAAGATAAAAATTAAATTTATACATTCCAGAGCCAGATGCTAAGGCAATATTACTATCAAGAGTTTGAACAGACATAATTTGCAGACATTTTAGCTCATGGGCATAAAGTACAGATTATGCCATTGCACCTTTGTCGTTTTTATTAAGCATAACCTTGACTAAACCAGCATAGCACGACTTGTTGTTCCTCCCTCCCCTTCTTGTAACTCAGCTCTTGCTGTCCAAAAATCAGGTCACACTGTCACATGCAGGGTGTACCATGGATGTAGACAAACACACCCTGCTGGCCCTGGAAAGAAGCTCCTGTTCTTGTGCCTCTTGCATCTTGTGGGTCAAGAAATGGTTTAATTACTCAAAAGATCAGTCAGCAAGTCACATTCAGTGAGAGCCTGTGTTCAGTTGAACCTGGTGCATCAGCTCAGTCCAGGGCTTCTGGTTAATTTACATACACAAGTTTAAAAGCTGGGCCAGAATGCAATCCCTTACAAGCACATTTGCAGTTACACCGCACTGCTGTCCATGCAGAACACAGCCTGAAATGCTCTCATTATAGTTTAATCAAAACCAATTGGTTTTATAATTTATTGTTATTTATGGCTTGCAGAAAAATAGCTCAAAGTGAAATGAAACCACTAACAAGTAAATATCTCTTCCAACATCACTTCATGGGTTCTTAAACACTTCAACACTTCTAGATCCAGTTTCCTATTTGGAGAATGCCTGCCTGCACTTTAGAATATCTATCTATTATTAAGTCTACCTATCACCCATGAATTCATTTATGTCAATCAGATTTTTTCTGATATGTAGACTGGTATTGAAAGACAACAAATACATTTTTTGTAATTTCAGTTATAGGTTGATGGGAACAAAGTCCATGAAGTAGAATGAGATTTTTGGCATGCTATTTTTGCTGCTCTTGAGAATATAAAAGATTTGTAATTTATTAGAAACTGAAAAGCTACCTTTGTTTAGTTTATCTGTGCCTCAGACTCTCCTGATCACTGCCAGCAAGTGCTAAAATGTTAAAAGGGGGGAAATATTGTGAAATGCCACTAGAATGTAGTGCAGTTTAAGATTGAATACAAGGACTCTTGGGCTCAATTCCAGCCTCTGGAAATTTGCTGGGGATGAAATTTATTTAGGTGCAGGCAGCTGTCATGGAGCACACACACACCTTTTATGTTCCCATATAAAAGGAAATGAAGTTAAATTATGAATTGGCCAATTGCACTGGATATGGAGGGTAAACTCTGCACATCCTCCTGCTCCCTCCCTGTCTACAGCATCACATCACGATAACCCAACACCTGTGTGAGATCCATAAGCACTTGGAGATCACTGAAGGGGATCAGTGAGTGTGCAGCCAAGAGTAATATAATGACACCAAGAATGAGACAGAAATCTTTAGGCAGAATTCCACAGAAAATCGTCTAAAGTATGACTGTGAAACAGACTCCAGGAGAAAACAGTGGGAAGTCTCCATTAGTACTTAATTAACAGGACAAAGCAACAGAAAAGAAAAGATGGCCAGGAATAATGCTTCATGCAGAAGGGAATAAATAATTTAATTCAATTCCTTCTTCCCTCTGTGCTCAGCTGAGCTGGTAACCCTGTCTTTGAGGTATTTCTCACCATGCCTAGAAGGAGGGACATGTCTGGAATGCTCCTTCCGATTAACTGTAACTTTCCAGGAGCAGTCAAGGTAGTGGTGGGCAAAGTGCTGCTGCTTCTGCCAAAGTGCTGCTGCTTCTGATGGGGAAGGCTGCTCATTGCCAGCCAGGAATCTCTGCAGAGGGAGCGGCTGTGGGCAGCCGCACTCCCGGTCTGCAACACAGCACTGCTCCCCGGGCAGTGAACAGCAGCAGGGAGAGCAAACCCTGGGGAGCAGGAGCTCTGCAAATCCCAACATATTCGCAACAACTCTTTAAAGACAACATGATAATAATGCAAGTTATAAAAATTAGTAGTCTATGATATACATGCATCTGTGACACACATAACTAGACAGAGAAACACAAAGTCTCTTCCTCCCTAGCAGATGTCCTTGAAATTTCCTCAAATGCCTAAACTCTGTTCTAGAGGTTTACCTTATCAACCTTGTCTCACAGAGCAGAGAAATGCATTTTTCAAAGACTATTGACATGCTGTAGAATACAAAATCTAAACAGGATACTGTCAAATTCCTATGGTTAGAAATAAATAGGGTAATCTTCATAGTCCTGAAGTCACTAGAACAGATATGATACTTTTATCTGTGGCCACATATATATACAGTTTATCAGTGCAATTACAGGTATGGAAGATTATATTTATCTTTGCTTTCCTGTGAAATAGAAAAGTAAGAAATTATTTGTCTTCCAAAGGACTTGAATTGAGTGGAAATTGAAGACCTACCCATTGTGAGAGATAAACTATTTCTTTTCTTTAAACTACCAAGAGAGGAACGGTAAACAAACAGCTACAAATTGTACCATTAAACCATGCAAATCAAATGCATTTAAACCTATTTATGTTTGGGGGCTTTTAATTCAGATAATTAAAATGAATGTTTTTCTAGTGCTTACTGAAGAGGACAGCTGTTGCTTTCTCCAGTATCTGCTAACACCAATGGCTTACAGCTGCATGCAGGTTGAGAACAAGTCTTTTCTGTGACCAGCCAGGCAGCAGCTGCAGCTGGACAGTACCAACTTTGGAACTGCAAGCTCATTTCAGCCACCATCTTGAGAGCACTTCTCATTCCTGAAGAGCCATCTGCCAACGTTCTCTTCTTTTAGGTCAGCATAAACCTTGTTGGTGGCTGTTAGGGAAAATGTTGCGTTCCCAGTTCACTGCACATCAAAATGTCTGATGCTAAGGTCTGCTTCTTTGAGTACATAGCTCTTGTTGTATGAGAAGAGCCTGCAGACCTGTGCTACTATTTTCAAAGATTACATTATCTGCATTTCTTCCTGTCATCCAAGTGGATACATGTAGAACTTACATGGGAGGAACTTCACCAGTGAGGCACTGTGAGATTCATCTTTCTGATAATGATAACATCAAAGAACAGAAAGCTCAGAGGGAGGTGACTGTTGCAAAACTTGAAATCTAGCTAATGGCAAACAAAATTTATGCAGAAAGAGATTGTTCCACATCCATGGAATACTTTTTGTGAGGGTGGCAGTGCAGAGGTATGTTCATGGCATCACTTTTAAGTGTCCAAAGTTGACACTACTGAGGAAGTTTGCTTCTACCCAAGTACATTAGTCATCTCCTGGATATTCAAGGCTGGTTTGCCCCTTGAGTGCACTTGAGGGAAATATGACTGACGGCAATAAAACTTCTTGCAGGAATGTGTTATTGTCAGCAGACAATAACTAAGTTACCTTTCTCCCCACAGGCATTTCCCATATATCTCAAGATGTTTGTTATGAGCAATTGGTTTCTCTGGAGGAGCCTAAATTGTTTCTGTGCTCCTGGCAGATGTTCTGCCATACCTAGAAAACTCACTTGGATGCACACACTGATAGATATCATTTTACACTCACAGAATGGTGGTCAGAAGGGGCCTCTGGAAATCTTCCAAAGCAAAGTCTCTGCTCAAAGCAGGGTGGGTTGTTCAGGACATTGTCCAGCCTGCAGTGCGGGTCACTTGCTCTTTGATCTTAGCTTTAGCTCATTGTTCTGCCTCTTCAGACAGAATCTCTGTCTAGAAATCCTTATGCAGACACAGCTCCACAGTTTCCCAGTGCTGATCCAGCATCAGGTTATACATTTTCTCTATACAGAATTAGTGGGAAGAAAGCCCTGAATATGCACAGAGGTGGAGAATGTGAGAGGCTAAAAAAGCTGTAATAAGTGAGCCGTGTTGGTGGCCTGTCCTGACATTATGCACTAGAAGGTGCCCAATGGGATCACCTCTGAAGAACTGATTTTATTGATCATTGGAGGGCTAAGCAGAACTCCATAAAACCTTTTCCCCTTCTACAGGAATTATGCGCTGTTCAGGCAGGGATATTTACACACCATTGTTTTTTAATTCCTCATGCAAGCTGGCTCCATCAATTCCCACTGAACAAATTTCTGGCACCTCACTCACTCTCCCTCTGACCTGATACTTAGAGATTTCACGATTTCAAGAGAGAAACTAATTTACAGATTTGAGACTGGAATAAGAGACCACACATTAGCCCACATCCAGCAGCAGAACTGCAGTGGATCACACGTTGCTGCAGGCTCTGACATGCTTTAATTACACAGTGGTGCCTGGACCAGGTCAGAGCAAAGGCCACCTTTGCCCGGGATTTATTCTCCAGCAGCAAATGTCTAAGGAAGTCTATGAGA
The DNA here is from genome assembly GCA_013397935.1 of Dasyornis broadbenti. Lineage (NCBI taxonomy): Eukaryota > Metazoa > Chordata > Aves > Passeriformes > Dasyornithidae > Dasyornis > Dasyornis broadbenti. The sequence continues at coordinate 142,327 of VZRN01000988.1, read as the reverse complement.
GCAAGGCACATATCTTGTGATACTTATCTCAGCCCTCGGTGATCTGCAGCTCAGACAGTTCCCAGACCAGAGGTGGCATCTTTGGTTTGAACAGCCACAGATGAACTTTTTTTTCCTGTAATTTTTCCTCATTCATTGATTACACTTCACATTTCTTATATAACTTCTAGACAGCTGCTGAAGACTGCTGCATGAACTTCCTAAGTATCCTCTGGGATGGATATTCTGATTTAACAGGTCAGCAAATGAAGTACAACCAGAAAGAGAGCTTGAATTTCAGAACTATGATCACCTGAAAATCCTACTGTTCACAAACCAAAAAAATAAAACCAGAAAAAACCCCAAGCCGTAACCAGCACAGAGTGGGCAGAATTCAAGTTTCAGCTTCCTTCACACTGTGTGCTGAGGCTTACAGAGACTTAGATACTGCTCAAAGCTACCTGCTAATCACAACCAAACATGTTCAAGAAAACACATCTCTTTCTCAACTGACAAGTGCCATTTAAAACAAAACATGATCCTTGCTACGGGGAGACTTTTGCATCCTTGATGGGTGTTGCCTATATTTCTATAGTTGAAGAATCATGCTCTTACTAAGAGGCGGTTCAGTACCTCTAGTCTCATCAAATATGTCTCACATTGGCATTTAATTGTGTTTGAGCACTTGAAATTAGTATGCCTTATTTATGGTTAAAGTACTGGCAGCCTTCATAACAGTGTATTAACATTAATTTCTAAACTTCTAGATTAGTTTAAGCTGCATCTAATGGTAGCTAATGGAATATGTGTTGAATATTTTATAATGTTGATATTATATCTGGAAATTAAAGAAAATTAGTTAAACTGTGACTGTGTACAGAAGTAGGCCATATCCTGTATATTTTTAATTCATTTTCCACTAATTAGAGCAGAGGGTACGCTTAGTTAGGCATAAAATTAAGCAATAAAGCCCTAGTGATTCAGTAAGCACTACTGGTATTTTGCTAATTAACGATTTCATGAAATCTAATAGTAGCTCTGTTATCATTTGAATCAGTGAAGTATTGATCTTACAACAATATGGACATATCTGGGCAAGTTACTGTCACCAACTGCACTCGCTTAACCTCACTTAAAATAGAATCTAATCACTGGTGTTTTCTGTAAGAGAAAACGAGCTTTTATGTATGGCATTCTCAACTATATATAGCAGTGTATAATTCTGTCACATTACAGTTAGGTTACTCAAACGTGGCGTAAAAACAGACAACCTGCAAAAGCAAAAAGAAAGAATAATGAATTTATTCTTTTTGGAATCCTTACCTTCACAGAGTACATAAATTTAAAAGGCCTTTTATATCTACTGGATCATCACCAAGAAAAATGATTATATAATATGCAGGATTAAGTCGAGTGAGTATGGGTCCTTACTTTTCTTTCTGGATATAGAGTGTCTTTTAGCACTGTGCAGAACTGAGTTTCCTGGTGGCTGCATATTTACAAAAGCTGTCCAAGAAAATGCCCATGAAATGGGAAAACTCAGCAAATCTCTCCCTCATTGCTAACACACCTCCAAACCCCTCCTGTCCCTCAAGACAATGGACAGCGAGCACGACAAGTTTTTCCTGATGGCAAGACCAAAATTAACAATGACAATACACTTTCAGTGTATTATACTGGATATAATACACCGAAATACTGGAATAATTATTCCAGTAGCAGAAATAAATGCAGGTCAGATGTCTCTCATGATGAGATTGATGTATTTGCTTTTGAATAATAATTTAGTTTCAGTTAATGAAGCTAGTAATATTTAAATGGTGCCCTCTTTGCTACATTAAGTGGTGCAAAAGTCTAATGCATGATTTATTTTTTAAAATTATAATGCTTCCAGAATTTTTCATCACTGAATGATTCACCGGACTATGCCAGATTCAAATATCTGGCAAAGAGTTCTTCTTATAAAGAATTACACACTCCTAAACCTTGAACAGAGTACGCCAAAGCTGACCATTAATTTTTTTCTTTGGTTTCAAAGTTATTGGTCATTAAATATTAATCTGCATCCCAGAGGAACCAGAGTTCATGGCCTTAAGCACTGAAAGAAAAGAGCACCTTGTGATTTTTTTCAAGGCCTGAGCAGTCTCCAGGGGTTGGTAGGGAAATAAAGAAAGTCTCTATTAGCCTCTCCTGCCAGCCTTGGCAATACAAACCCCACTGTGTCCAACACAAGTCATGGCTTTGCCACAACACACGGCTGTGGAGTTTTCAGATGAGTGATGCTGATGCCTTGTGCAAGTACAGGACATCAGTGCTGGATTTCAAAACCTGCAAACCCAGGAAAAACCTGTTCCAGGAAACTCTCTCATATGTCTTTTCAACTAAAGGAATCCTTCCAGATCCCAAATGGTTTATTTGGATATGCCATTTATCCCTGCAAGACAAGCCAAATATTTATTTTATTATTTTATTTATTGTATTTATTTTACTGTTCTATTTATTATGTTTAATTATTTTATTTGTTTTATTTATTTTATTTATTTTATTAGTTTAACAGGGTTTTTTTTCCCAGGACGCAGTCTCTGGTTTCCTACCAGGGCTTTCCCACCATACACTGCTCCATATTCTACCAAATTATCTCCATCCCTTTCCTGGGCCACAGAACATGCTTTTAACAATCACTGCAAGGCATTTTACCAGAACAGAAACAACTGGAAAAAAATTCTTCTCAAGAAAGCAAATATCCTGATGGTTTTGCAGGAGTGTTAAAAGAATTGCTCTCACACCTTTATGAAAAGGGGTAGTGGGCCTCATTTCCAGCAGGATGTCTGCATCTCTGACTCGTCCTATTGCTTGAGCCAAACCTCAGAAGACAAAAAATTAATGCCTGTTTCTGGAAAAGCCACGTTCAGTGGTGTAAAAGCCAAATTGCTCATTACAGGGGAGGCAGTGGAGTACAAATGTCCTGTACTGCAGTACATTCACTTTGTTGCTTCACGAATACCTGAAGGTAAACAGGGACCAGAGCCAATTTCAGGGTCTGTGCTTGCAATATAAAACAAGTATAAAAGCCCAGCAGAATTGCTCTTGCTTTTTTAAGGGAAAGATCAACCACATGTACAAAGTGTCTGAAACCACTGGAGGTGTAAGACTGGGGGTGATGCCCTGGTCATAAAGTTCACAGATGGACTGGACCATGAAGAGGAAGCTCCCCATTAATGATTGAAAAATCACCTTATGTCCAAAAAAAAAAGTGTGGTATTCTCTTAATACACAGAAGCGGATAATGACATCCAGAGAGAGATGTAATTCACACTGCCACTTCATAATCATATCAAAGCCCACTAGAGCCAGCCACATGCATTGAGATTAAGAAAACAGCCCAGTAAAGATGGTGAGCTGAATTACAAAGCACTGTATTCCCTGCACTCAGCAGAAGGTGACATGCTAAAAATTAAAAGGGAATTCAGCCGCTGTGGTCCATTTGTTCCTCCATCCTTCTGAGACTGCAAACTAGCTGGCAGTGTGCAGCACAAACCCATTTAGTCATAGGGCACAAACAAATAAGAGCCAGCACAATCCTAACTGAGGAGCTGACCAGCAACTGGAAGATTAAATGCTCCACAGCTTGTTGACTGTGTAAATAACCCACTCCTTCAAATCATTGCTTCAGGGACATTTTAAAAACCTTTAAGGTAATTGTTATATTTGGTCCCAGAATCAACATAGCCTGTTGCTAATGAATTACATGTATTAGGAATTAGACCCTGTATTCTTCAGACTGCTGCAAAAGAATATAAATTATAATGCATCTAAAGACTGCAAGGAAAAACAGTTCAGTGACCATATGTTGAGCTTCAGACTGTGAAAACCCCAGCAATGATGCTACAAATTTTAGGTTGGTTAAATTACCCAAAGAGAGGAGCATCATGAAATTATGTTTGCTCTTTCTTCTCCCTAAATCCAAATGATAAAAAATAGCAAAAGATCTTTCAGGGAATTGTTAAAAGATGACAATTTCAGCCCAATTAAAGGGAACATTTCACTCTGGCCAAGGACAGTTAATTCTAAGGCCACATCTCAAAATCAGGAAGAGCTGGAACAAAAGCAACCATAATTATATTAAAAGTGCCTCATTAATGTAGTGTTAAGCATCAGAATATTGTAAGGAGGGGAGGGTGCAAGAATTAATAGTTTTATTGTAAAAATAAAATGCTCTGTCATCCTTCTATTTCTATTTCTATCTAAAGCTTCCACTCATAATTGAGCCCACTAAATGTAGTCTTTGTTAGATGAAAATGTGGCCAGGCCGTTAGCACCCTTTTTATCTGATGGCTTAATGCAGTAAAGCTTACATTATAAAAATGAACACTGCAAAGAAAAATTAAGTTGAAAGAATTTACTAAGGATCAAGTTACTTTTTAAGGTAAGTACTTTTTAAAGGAGTTCAGTCAGTGCTACTGTTTCTTTTGGTTTTACTAGAATCCATATATTTATATATTACATATAAAATCACAATAATGGGATTTTCATGTACAGAGTACATTAAATTTATCACTGGTACACAATGAAATTGATCCATTGTGCTGCAACATGTGACTGGTTTTCTAATGACTGGTGTAAGAGAAAAGTAGAATGATAGCACATTCCTCTTCAACAATCTTTTTATGTGTTGTAGACACGTGGTAAGTACTGTAAAGGTGTCTACCCCTTTCTAAAGGTGAAAAAGTGTATGTACTGTATGTGATAAGGGTTAGTTATTTTTCTACACTGATGTACACATGAGGAGGAAATATTTGCAGAATGGCTTGGAGGACTGGAGAAGGGACTGGTCCTGCCTGACACACGGAACTATTTCTTCTCCCAGATGGGGTCCAAGAATCTTGAGTAACCGTCCATTGTTTCCTTGCTATGCCACAAGGGTTCTAAGCAGAACAGATGTAACAAGGCTCCTCTTTAAGTCAACCCACTTAACCACTGATGTGAGCTGTATCCTGCCCATTCAGTGTCCTGCTACTTGTAAATGTAAATTGGAAATTGGAAATTGGAAATAATCCATCACAGCTACTCACTACGGAACCTGAAAGACACGGCTGTGATTTAGACACCAAGCCTGACAAATTTCCAAAATGCTTAGACTGAATTTCACCATGAAACTGGTCACAACATAGTCTCTGCACATCTCAGGATTGGAAGTGTGTATTCTTCCAGAGAAGCATGTAAAATGAGGGGTTTCCCACATCAGTGTTAGAAATATGGGACTGATCTTCATGGAACCCAGCTACTGTTCCAAAGTTATGAGAAACCTGTTGGCAACTTGAGACTTTTTCTCCCGACGTATGTTCTTGTGCTCTAAGCTTTGAGCCATTCTCTCTATGCCTAATGTTTGCAGGTAAATCCTTTCATCAATACAAGATCACAATGACCCCTTCACTTCCAATTTCCTACATACCTTTACACATTCCCAACTTTCTTGTTCAGCTCAGTTTGTTCCTGTTTCATCTTCAACACCAGTGAAAGATGAAGACAGAAATCAAAGTGAGGTGGAGAAACAGAACTGTAGTATCAATTTTCAGGAGTTTAGCCCTGCCAGGTACCAAATACTCAGGAGCTTCTCCATGTCTTGCAGAGACACAGCTCTGAGTCCTTTGATTCTGCTCATATGTTGTTATTTTTGGACAAGTTCCTGCCTGGCTGCTGCAGTGTCATGACAATGCAGTCTCTGCACTCTCTCTCCAATCCCTACCCTAACACAATGGCACTCTCAAGAAAAGAAGCATTTTTAAACATTTTTTGATTCTGAGCTGGTTTTTTCATTGCTAATAATGTTGCCTATTTCTCTGTGACTAGGGGAAAAGAAAATTATACGTATGCATATATACCAACAATCATGAGGGAAACTGCACATGCAATAATTCACATTTCTTATTTGTCACTGACAAGAATATTAACTGGCTAATTTTCAGCTTTATCAAAACACTAAATTACAACTGCAATAAGTTCATTGATTTTCAAGGGAAATTTCCCCCCCCCAGAGGGGTGGTTTACTTTTAACAAACCATGAAAATTAATGTATTACAAAAATTAACCTAATGATTGATATCTTCCTATTGTCACCTTACAGTTGGAGGTCTGTAGTTTACTCCTTTCCATTTGAATAGTGATTAACATAATAATTAGATTTTTATATAAAGTCTTGATCTTCCCAAAGGAACTGCAGCTCTTCTGTTGAATATAAGCTATTCAATTCTCCTTTAAATGAAGGACAGAGTATGCTATTAGCTGTAATAGACTAGTTGATTTGTTGGACAAATTAGAAGAGCATCTAGTTATTCAAGTTCTTCTTAACATCCCTGCTCCAGACAAGTTCTTGGGTACAAAAGGCTCATTTTTCCCACTTCATCATCTGATCTATTAAAAGATTTTATCTGTACCAACAACATTCCTTCTTCCTGTATTCTTAAACAAACAAAATGTCTAGTGCCATCACTAAATAAAAGCATAACCTGAAAATCAGACTCCAGACGCTTCAAAGTAGATTTTCTATATATTTACTTCATGTGATCACTTGGTCTTTTAAAATACTTTTAAAAAATGCATGATGATGCAAGGAATTGTAGAGAAACTCTTAACAGCACCAAACCAGATTGCAGCAGAGCAACGTGACTGCCTCCCTGCACAGCTCTTGACAAGGAGAGGTTTTACAGAGTTCTGTGAAGAGTTCTGGAAATCCAGGATTTCAGACAGATTATGAAAATCCTCCCAAGATAGATTTTAGAGGATAAGGGTAGATACCATCTCCCCAAAGCCTCATCATTTGCAGTGATGTAATCTTCATGGAGGATTTGGAACAGTACTCATCTGTCTTTTTTGACAGACAAGGTGGATGTTGGACACCTAAAACAAAAGCATTGGGAAAAAGTTTTCTAGGATTTATCTCCAGTGCAGCTTTGAAGACTTGGTACGTTCAAAGACCTCCATGTTGATCTGGCTTTTCCTAAGCAAATAATCAATACCTAGTATCACTCTCTGGTCTCTTGTTTAAGATTATTTACAATTAATTGCTGTTTCAAGACTCAAAGTAGAAACACTGGCATCCTTGGAATCAAATGCACAGAAAATCCTTGTATTGCAAAGTGGGAAAAGAACATGGGACTCCCACTCTGGGAAGAGAGCAAATTGGAAGAACATCTCTATTTGGGAACAGTGAATGAAGTGTTTTATCACTAAATTTCTTGAATGCCTCAGGAAATATTGGCTATCTCCATCAAAGTAGTGCATCAGTACTTTCTACCTGGTGCAGTATGGACTGCAGAATAAATCATACTTCTGATAAAATCACTGGTGTCCTAATGAGGTCAATAGCAAAGACCTCTTAGGACTCCTTTCACTTCTTCACCATCCACATTTGTGAAAATAATTTATTAGCTGGCAGACAACTTAGAGTTTGTCCAATTGAATGGCCAAACTAAGGGAACTCAATTATTTTCCTCTGTACATTAAGATATGGATGAAGATATTACTACACCCTTTTGAATAATTCATCAGGATAATGTAAGAAATAGAAACCAATACAACCTTAGTGGGAAAGTTTTAGTTGTTTTCCTTTTCCCAGTGCAACACCAACAGGAAGAGGAAAATGGCAGAATAAAATTTAGCAAAGCTATTAAGCTCATCTGAGTTTGTACTGTTGCTAATAACATTTTTGTTGTTTACTTTCAAGTTATAAGGAGTTACCTTGAACATTTGGTCAAAGGACTACTTTGGAGGACAATTTCGGTGGGAATTAATTAATCTGAATCTTGCTCCTGGGTAGCTATTAATTACTTATGCTAATTAGAAAGAAAAGCTTGAATGGCTGCTGCAGTTGCCCTGTGATGGCTCAAAACACATTTAACTACCTCATTCCAGTGTTAGTAACTGTTTCTCTCTTTCCCAGCCTGACGGAATCATAGCAAAAGGATTTAAAGCTGAGGGAAAGGGTAGCATAAAGGCAAGGAGACAAAAAATTGGAAAGTCTGGCAGATGAAAGAGGGATTAAAGATTTGCAGAAACTCATATTTAGTTTGTTCATGTTGTTGTAGATCTCAGTGTGAGAAAATTGTAGACATAGATACTTTAAGTGACTTTTAAAGAGAAGAAATTCATCTTCTCAGGCCCACTTTGCATGGGCTGTATTCAGCAAGGAACCTTGTCGAGGTTGGTGACAGCATCATGTCCCCAGGAACAAAACGCCTCACCATGGGGCATAAAAACTGTTCTTGAAGCAGAAAAAAAGCACCATCTATAAAATGTGTTACTAGCTGACAGATTATCCTCACACAGAAACCTAAATAAAACTGATGAAATTAGATCAAAGGGTAACATAAATGTATTTGCATTTCAAACTGTCTTTGAAGGCAGAGGTGGAGCTGGAAGGGGGCTGAACTGGTGGAAGGGAAACAGTACCTTGAAGGTACTGCTAAATTTCCACAAGCAGTCAACATCTGTTCCCTTCAGAGCCTGAACAGAGCCTTTCTTCATCCATGCCCACTTGGGGATGTGTGCTCTACACCGGAAAGAAATGTGCTAGACCAAAGCTGTGAGAGCATTTGTTACAGCCTCATCATGTGCCAAGAGATGGATGGAATTACTCTCAGTGCCTTTGGAAGATCATGGGAGGAAACCTGAAGAGAAAGGCTGCAGTAGAATCATAGGGAACTACTCTAAGCGAATCCTGCAGATTCCAAGGGCCTCTGTGGTGTTACCATAATAAAAATATGCCACCTAAAATGTCTGTACAATGGGTGAGGAATAAGTTTTACCTCATTATCTCACAGCAAAATACTATGGCTTTTAAAATTATTATTTAAAATTTTCCCTATAAAATAAAAATGGAGCCATTAACACTTCCAGAAACTTAAATTATTTTTCTGTATGAGAGCTGATGTTAGGATAAGGGTGAAAATGGTGTTATGGCAGGAGGTGGGCGGGTGGAGGGGTTTTGCAAGACACTAGCCTAAAAGTCTGAGGAGCACTGAAATGATAAGAGAAAAAAGCATTCCTCAGAATGCTCGCCTGTCTCTTTTCTCACGTTCTTCTCATTTGCAGTCACAAACATTAATAAGTTTTCCTTTTTACACTAATCAAAGCTGTATAAAAGGCATGTAAGTAGCAAGGAAGTATTTCAGAGTGGGGTGCAATGTTCATTCATGTCACTAAGATTCTATGAGAATTCCGTGGTCAAATTAAGACTGATAACATCTTGGGGTCAATAGTTTGTGCAAGCAGTACCTCTTTTGCTCATGATTAAAAACAGGGAGACATTGCACAATAGCCTATGAACATTTTGCTCATCTCACTTTTGTCACAGTGTACAACATCCTTATCCTTCATACCTCTGTCCTTTCAGAGATACATGAGCATAAACATATTTTCAATGATTGGTAGGCAACAGGGGAGTTGAGCTTCATGCGTGGCAGAATCAAATTAGTAGAGACAGGTCATAAATTATACAGATAGTTTTTCATCCATTTCCTATAGACTGTGCAGCTAATTATGAATTCTGTAATTACTGTGGCATATGCTAACCAAGCATCCCATCCCTGGCTAGTGTTGTGCTTCATTACAGAGAGAAAGTTAATGATGGTGTGTTCTGACATTAATCTGAACCACACAAACTAATAGCTGAAAACTGGTGTACCCAGGAAGCTGATGGACAAGATTTTACTGGGAAGCTGTTGAATGCAGGTCTGAATGAGACAAAGCATCAAAACTGGAATTTTTTTTCTCACGTGTCTTCCAGAAAAAAACCCTTTAACTGATTCAAGTCAGTTATATCTCAGCCTGGGTTTTTTTGTCTAACACGGATCAGTCCCTTTAAGAGAACATACAGGAAAAAAAGGGGAAGAGGTTAAGGTGAGAAGATGGAGATGTGTTTCTTATTTGACCTTCTTAACAAAGAAAAGGCAGAGTTAATTAAGCTCACATACAAAACATCCCATTTTCTTTTTACAGTTCTTCCCATGTCTCTCAATTCTGTGTGAAAGCAGATTTGCTGCTCTCTCACAAATCATTCTCTCCTTGACATGCTCCAACTTATTCTTTGATGTGACTTCCAATAACCATCTGCGCTATACTCAAGCACAGACTTCTGGGGACAGGGGAAAGAAACCACACACCATTGCTGCCTAACATCCAAAATAAAGTCAAATTATTCAAGTCTTTTCAAATTTTCATGATTCTTTCATATTTCCTGGCTTTTCCTAGATGTGACCACCAAATCCTCCTTGGATGCATTATGACTATGAAGTTAATTTCTTACATTTAGGCGCAAAGTCAAATCCACAAATATTTTGCTAAGCTCTGTACACACCACTGTATTAGACACACTAACACTTCAGCGTACTCTTTCTATTAAATTTAAACAGAAAGATCTCATTGTATATGCAAACATCATTTGTGTGTGTAAGAAAGATGGGACAAGGAACACCAAAAGATATCCATATTTTTGCCTAATTGTTTACTCTTAATTCTGCCTACACAGTTTTCCCACAGTTGCATGGAAAATAGCATTTCCTTCATGTCACAGAACAAACAGGTTGGTTGCTGCCAAGCTTTATTTATTAGCTGAAATACAGATATTTGATAATTGTCACTAGAGAAAGCAAATGGGATTTCCAAAGAAGCCTAAGGGAATTGATGTCCATCATCCATTGTGTTTCAAATGGAGCTGGGCATCTAATCCTTTGGTATTTTAAGAAAAAGAAAAAAAAACAAAAGCAAAAGTGAACATTTTAATAAATGGATTAAGCACATAAAGAAAACTCTTGCCATCACTTGCTTTTATGCAGTCAATGGTTGGCACTGAGTGCTGTGGTTGAAGAAATGAATGCAAACAAAAGAAGAAATAACTGAAACAGAGCAGCCACAAGATTCTGCATTATTTAGGTTCTGCTCACTTTTAATAAGAGAATTACTGAAATACAAAATAGTTTTCACACTTTGGGAGTTGACTGGAGCATTTTTCTACTTCACATATCATGAAGGATGCTAGCAGTCTCCTCACACTAAGAGTCTCCTATCTTTGTGCATAATTTATCTCACATGAGTCATTAGACAACACAGAAGCAGCAACAACTCTGATATTAATGCTTCAGTCAGCCCATGTATTAGTTGGCATTCCTCTGGGTGCTGGTGTCTCTAGGAAAATGATGATGCAATGAGTTCCAGGCCCCTACAGGGCACACAGACCTCTCTTCACTGTGTTTGAAGAGAGCTCTGTCTATCACAAAATGTTACACTACTGATTGAATGAGCAAATCCTCACTGTTCTGCCCTCAGAGTGAAAATCCACATCCAAGCAAAGACGCAGTTCGTGCACAGTAAACCCTCTTGGGAGAGGAAGTCATTGCTTCTCTTTTTAGATAATATATATGAAACCATTAGGACAAGCAGCTGATTTTTGCTGTGTTTACACCAAATGTCCCTCAGCATAATTTAAACTGATATTTAAACCTCTAATCTTTGCTATAACACAAGCAGCAATACATCATGATCACTCGTAGTAAAATAAAGCCCCTTGGGTGTGATGCTGACAACCAGTTCTACTTCCCGCAGTGCCATAGGGTCAGAGCTTTCTCTCTCTTTTCTTGCAGAAATTAGCACTAAAAAGTCAGAAGTCAGTCAGACTTAGGCCAAGGACCGTGTCCAAGTTAGGGAAAGTTCTACTCTGTGTCATCTTAAACAAATCACCTCATGCTCTCACACCTCTGTGCCTTAGTTTCCAAATATAACATTGAGATAAAACCCATTCCAGTTGATAGGAACATCGTGCAAATTAACCTTTCCAAAATACAGCAAAAGCTTCTAATATACTGCTAAGTTTCTATAGAAATACAGTTTAATCAAAACACTGGTCATGAGCATATCCTAGGATTCTGCAGGATAATTTCATTCCCCAAAGTATTTCTTCAGTGCCTGTAAGAAAGAAACACATCAGACATATGGACAGAGAACCACCAGAGAGAAAAAAGTAGCTACTGTAACATACAGCAGGGTGTGAAGAACAATCAGCAGTTTGGGAGACGTACATGGGCTCCTCATTGACAAAACAAGCCACAAAATGTTCTAGCAACTTGTGAGGTAGCAGCAGCGTGTTCATGATTTTTTTGGCTGGCTTAAGATAAGCAAGGTGGCTGATGGCTTGACCTTTCTTCACGGAGCGCTGACAGACACTGTCTCATCATTTGAAACAATTCCCTGGCAATGCAGAAGTGATGGTGCATCTTTAAATAGATACTGCTTCTTATCAAGGAGGTGCACCTTTTACTCTAATGACTATTTTGAAAACAAAGGACACACTACTTCAGTAATGAGAACAGAGAACTCTTAAGGTGTCTACATTCCCTCTTTCCTCCATAAATAAAAGCTTTCATTAATAACTTAGCCTATCTGTTGTTTCAAGAGCAAAACAGCAGTCGTATTTTCAGGTGTATAGACAGTGATGAGTTTTGGGAAGTTCCTATGAATAAACTTTTTCAGCCTTTGTCATATTCTCCTTTTTAGATTTTCCTAGTATCTTTTCTGGGCTTTCTTTTTGAGCTAAAAGCCTTTGCTAGAAAACAGGAGAGCACAGTGACTTTCAATAACAAAACTACTGACAAACCAACACAGATTTTCGAAGACAGTCTAGAAGTCATTAATATTTTCTTTTGTTTCCAGAAGGTGTCAGTAATCCAGTGTAAGATTTTGAACCATAGTGTGTCACATATGAAGGCTGTAAACAAAGAATACTTCTTACACTGGCAGGAAAAGTGCAGAAGAACTGACTATTGAATCATTAAGAAAGGTTTTAACTGTCGTGTTCTAGATAACATCTAGAAAACTTTCTTACAAGTTTTCACAGACCTACAATGACATGAATGTTCTCCTCTGTAACCTATCCAGGCCCCAGCCACAGGTAAATTATTTGATTTGCAAGAACTCCTGCATTCTCAAGATATCCTCATCACATGTTAACAGACAAATGAGAACAGGAACACAAGAACTCCTTCCTGTGTCAGACCTTATTTATCACGCCTCTTATGTCGAAGTGATCTCCAAAATTCAGGTTTAAAAAGTTTATGAGGCTTCCTGGCCCCAGGGAGATCTAAGCTCTCATGGAAGAGCAGACGCATTTGGTAGCCCTCTGGATGCACAGAAGAACTGTCAGGTATATGTTTTCAGGATGACACACCATTTGTCAAAGTCAGTTAGGAGAATGTTACCAAAGACTGATCTTTTCACTGCATTTTGTAATAGCTGTCTTGGGATTTCAACAAACTGTTGACAAGAAGAAAACAGGTGGGATACTAAGTTATTCATTCCTGAAATCTGCTGTATATCTGTGGCATGCGGTTCCTCAGATATTTTTATCTTACCAATGCAGTGTCAAACCACTTCCAACCATGAAATGCAAAGAACAGTTCAGAACTTCTGCTCCTAGTGTGTTTAATATAAGAAACCAGAAGACAGCTGGTGTTCCTGATACTTTTGCAGAGATTTTTACGTGACTGCTCCAATGAAATTGTGGATTTGGAACTGCTTTACGGTCAGGTAGGTATTTCACAGATGGGTTAAAACCAGATGGCTTGTGCTGACCTCCTGCATTACCAGAGCATGTCCCTATATTGTGCGGGAGGCTTTTCTGTAGGGGAGGAAGTCAGCGATTCTACATACATACATACATACATACATACATACATACATACATACATACAAACATACATACATCCATACAAACAAACATACATACATACATACATTCAAACATACATACATACAAACATACATGCATACATACATACATACAAACATACATACATACATACAAACATTCATACAAACATACATACATACATGCAAAGGAGCTTACAGGGGTGTTAGTAAAGTACGAAAGCCAAGCACTGGGAAGTGCCAGAAACAATCTCATTTGTCCAACCTTAGTTAAACCGTCCACTACAAAGGCATTATGGCAGTGCCATGAGGAGTGTGACTACACGCTGGTTATCCCCAGGACTGCAGCCTCATTCACACATAGACTGGCAGCACCAGATAGTTTTGCTGACAGGGAATCTTTGTTTTATTGCTGAGAATTTGGCCCTTTTTCCTGCATCATTGGTAAATTCTGGTTTGAAAACAAAATTCTTTTTTCTTGTCAGCTTTTCAGTAGCACTTCTTTGAGGATTTTTTTGAAGTTCAGTCTACAGTGTTGACAGGAGGTAAGAGGTAGTGCTATTCCCATTTCAAAGACAGGGAATGCCAGCACAGAGGAAATGATAAATTTAAGAAAATATGAGTCATTTCAGATAGAGGACTGCTTCACTATGAGGTTATTCACACACAACTGAGCTATGCACAAATACTAGGGAATCACATTGAAGTTCCACCAATTTACAGAAGTGTGCTTCAAATTACTTCCCATTAAATATTTCAATACTGTAAGTTTCTGATGGAAAACTGTGTCTGGTTTCCCACAGGAAATGAAACATATACAGTTGTGCCATCTGCCTATTCATCTGCTGTTAATACTCCTTCCACCTCATTTCTAAGCCTGTTGGCTGGTTTAAAACAAAATTGGTGTAGGAAAAGTCTTCTAAGTGAGTGCCTCTAGGGCTAACAAAAACCGGCAGCTAACAGAGAGTAAGACCCAAACAGCCTCCATTGAGAGAAAGGAAACTACACTTCTGCCCTATTCCTGTCCTGTCAGGCAGTGCCAGAACCCCTACTCAGCACACACAACTTCCAACTGGCTGCTTGCTCAGGGATTCAGGGCACTAATGCATGGAGTTAATATCCATGATTCCCTTTGAGAAGTTATGTTCTCACTTGGTGATACAAAACAGAGAAACAAAACAGAGTAAAATCATCTCCAAGATATGCAGTAAGGAGCCCTCACCAGACAATGAAAGAGGTACCATTTTTGTCAGCTTAGAGGCATTTATGGCATAATAAATGCACTTTTATAAAATACATAACTGTAAGCTGAGGAGGAATTGGTTGGTTTTACCATAAAACATGTCACACCCAGGGCTGTGACAACAAATTACAACATGGTATCAACCCAAAAGTCCCATCACAACCCCCTGCTTACCTCCTGTACAGTAACACCAAGACCTCTGGGAGAGGAACTTCATCTGCAATGCCCTTAATGACACAGCTTTTATCTCAAGTGCAAAGTATAGGACTAAATCCATGTTAATACATCCGGGACTTCTCTGAAGTTTTCCCATGTTACTGTTAGGCTTAGCGTAATGATAAAGAATCAAGGGTGGGGGAAAAAAAGAGAAAAGAGAAAGATATGAAATTGTGGGGAGAATGAAAGCAATTAATTACTGGGTATGCACAGTATATAAGCAGCAGCAGCAGGTACTTCAAAATGAACAGCACATAGCTGAATTTTCATGAAAGGATGTTCCTACTGTTTCATACGTCAAGGCCCATTACTGTTGAATTTTACATCTCATCCATGCATGACACAGACTGATCGTCACCATTTTCTAGCTCTCTTCTGAAATCCTAAATGTGGATTTGGATAGTCTGCATAGGCACTGGGCATATCCAATCCTAGACTCTAAGGGAACTGATCCCTCAGGCCTGCTCTCAGACCTTTTTTTCAAGGACTTTTAGAAGTTTTCTGGATGTCTGAGGACTGGGAGACAGGCTACACAGGCCAGATGGCCAAACTGCAGAGGGGTAATTTTATTGTTCTTTGGTCCCATAGGCTGATGAAACATGCCAAAATTGGAAAATTTCTGTTCAAGTCAGTGGACCAGCATTCAGAGAGCTGCCATCCAACTGCAATCCAATCATTCATGCCTTCTGTAGTCAGCCTAATAGACCAGGGGAGGAGGATTTGACCCTTTCACTGTAAAAAGGAAGCTCTATCTAATTATTTTGGAAGTAAAAAGAACTTGTCCTTTAGGTTACATAACGCATGTTCCTGCCATCTTACATAACTATGGGGGACTAAATAATATGGAATTGAATGAAAGCTGTAAAATTGGGCCGCAAAAATCTGCTGGAATAATTAATATCACCAGTCAATTATATTGATTTATACATTCTGTATTCCAGACAGAGCCAACCGCTGTAGGTTATTATCCTTGGGAGTCAATGTATTCAACTGCTGTGCACAAACAAAGGGAAAAGTCAAAGAATATAATTTGTAACATTTGCAGCTGAAAAGAAGGAGATGCTGAATGCACTGTGTGTACTGCATTAGGGAAAGTCATGCTGAAAAATGAATGGAGAAAGAAAGACAAGCAGACATGAAGGATTGGTTAGAACACAGCCCAAAGTATAACATGATACTGACTCCTTGAATATACTGTTATTTGCACAGTCCTTTTATTTTGCCTCTCAGGTGTTATTCAAAGTCCAAAGGTAGAGCTTCTGCTGTGTATGACTGTGTAAATACATATGAAAACACACACACATGTACATATAAAAAATAACTTTACGAGAATGACTATTGGGTATCAGATGACTTCAAAGTATGAAGCGATACAATTCTATCTATATGTAACTTATGAGAGTAACACTATTGCCAGCTACGGATAGACCAACAATTGCAATATTATCGCTGTAATGAAAAGTGTTTTTTACCTGCAAATATATGGCTTGCTTTAGCCTAAGTGGCAGGATGAATGCTAAACCAGAGCTAATGAATAATTCATAAATGTTACATAATGCAATGGCTCATTCTGTGATTCTTGTTTGAAGAATGACTTCTGGTTAGATGCTGTTTAGATTCTGGGCCAGTGACACCCTGGTATGACCTGCCTGCAATGAAATAATGATGAAAGGGCTGGTTTGTTGTCTGGGGGTTTTTTTAATCATTAAAATTTTATTGTGTTTTCATTAGACAGACATATCTACAGAAGACTGAAAAAAGTGTATACACAAATTCAGCAAGCACATTCAAGCAATCATCCTGAGTTGATTGCAGAGTCAACAACTGCATGGAGTAAACCAAGGGCCTGTTCCCACCACATCCTATGCAAAATGCAGCACAGCAGGGAGAATACCATGCTTGGCATTGAGAAATCTAGGTCCATCCCAAGCTCTGCCAGCTGCCTCGGACATGACAGAAACAGGGAAGTGATTTCCCTCCATGCCTTTGTGCGACGAAGAGGAAATGAAGAAAGACTGTAACCTTCACAGGACAGGGACCGAGCCTTGGTGGCATTACAACTATACCATATACTTGTCTGATATCCTCCCCCAGGTGGCTGAAACAAAGATACTTGGCATTTACTACGGGCTCTTCAGCTACATGGTTCCAGCATGATGAGAGAGTTTTACTCACAAATATAAAAGGAGCATGAACCAGAGAGTTTTGGGAAACTCGGTGTATAGGAGGTTTGGACACAAAATTGGTTCATATGTCTCAGAGCAAAAAAAAGAAAAATCATGACTGATATGGTCTGAAGGGTTGCCCACGTCTTGATCCAGATTAGTCCATGCTCAGCTGCTGTACTCAGTTTTAATGCCATTCTATGTGCTACGAACACAATATAGACCTAGAGGTCTAAACAACACGACAGTTCAGACATCCTTTTTTTTCTTTTTTCGTTTTCTTTTTCTTTTTTTTTTCTTTTTTTCTTTTTTTTCTTTTTTTTTTTTAATGGACTGTATCTGTCAAAGGGATGTATGGATAGACGAAAACTACACAGCAATCTGTTTTCTCCCCATGCAGGTGAAGGTGCAGTGCAGTGTCCTGGCTCCAACTCAACACAGGCTCATGAACCCCCACACTCCTTTTCTCATGCCCACAAAACAGGGTATTTCCTATCTCTCTTCCACACCCACTGTTTAAGAGGCCAGTGTTGAAATGACTGGGTTTCTCATTTGCAATGATTACACAGGAGAACTAATTTCTTTCTAACCTTCTTGATTACCATGAAAATGTATATAATTCTTACAGCTCCTACAATTCTCTGATTCAAAAGAATTAGAAAAGAGGTACCCACAGCAGGAAACCAATTTACACATACCTCACACCTCTGGGAGTAGATTTATAACCATTGTTGACTTTAATAGGTTAGGGTTAGGGTCAGAGTTAGATTTAGGGTTAGGGGTTTTTTTTTAATGACACTGCATTTGCTGCAGTCAAGATATCGTTTTGTTTTCTTGTTTTAGCTGAAGCAATACAGCAAATAGGAGATATTTGATACCTCAGTGCTGACACACAAATTAAATACTAAGCGTCAAGGGAATCTCCGCTTTCCATGAGACACTAGCTTTTCACTGCACAAAAGGATCAAGACAAAATGATCATAAAATATTACTTTTAAAGGGAATTGTTCCTCAACAACAGAAGCTTTTTATATTACGTTGTCAGAACTGAGGTTCTGCCTTTTTAGTAAAGGCTGTTATATTGCTCAAACATGAAGAAGCATTTAATCACAGTACATTTCTAAAACAACATGTTAAGGAAATCCAGTTCTATTCATACAAAATCAAAAGAGGCCATGACTGGCCTTTCTAGCTGAGAACTTTTATCTGGTGTTTTAAAAATCTTAAGCTGCAATTTAACTCTATAAATGTATACATTGAAGCATAATCATGAAAATATTCGCTATACAAATGTTAATTTTTTTGAAAACACAGTTGATTCTGTCCTTAAATTTACATTTAATGAAAAAAAAAAATCAAAGAATGAAATAACTAATTTTAGGGACGTATGTTTGTATGGGACCCACCCAAATAGCTAATGGAGTTCTGCAGAGAAACACATCTTTAAACCAACAATAGTATTGTACAAATTGAGTTCCTTTGCCAGTATTTTCTGTGCATTTCTAGGGTTGGTTTTGTTTTGTTTGTTTGTGGGACGAGTGTCTGTTTTGGGAGGTTTTGTGAGTTTTTGGTTGGTTGTTTTATTTAACGTTTGATGCAATCACAACAGCTGCATGCTCCAGGCGTAGGGATGTTGGATCAAACTCGTGCTTTTTCTGACCTCTTAAGCATCAATGATCAGCCAAGAGTCAAGGCAGGCTAAATTAACCCTCTAAGTTAGCAGCTTTCTCCACATCTGAAAAAGGTAATTTCTCATATGAAATTACAGTCTTTAATAAGCTGTATTTCCCTGCGCTGCATTGAGGCCCCTCAGCCTCCCCCTCCCCTGGGGGCTCCAAGGCAGCGCGGCCGACACCGGGATACGAGGGTCCACGTCTCGGTTTTGTTTTTAAGCTCCTCAGCCTCATTTCGGCCGAGAAGGACCAAGAACAACCTTCCGCACACACTACCCCCCGCCCAACCTCAGCCGGCCTCTCAGACCGCCCGCAGCCACAACCGCGCCGCACCACCCTCCCAGTGTTCCGCACTTTCGTCACAGCTGCACCCGTGGCCCCAACACCGTCTCCGGTCCTCGGCCATTATCACCGAACGCATGGTGTCCTCATCGGTACCGCGGAGTCGTGTTATCCTCGGATTTAATATTCGGGCTGCCGAACTTGATGTGAATCTGCTGTCACCAAAAGCCAGCTGGTCCCAGCCCCCGCGCCACCAGCGGAACCGGAAGCGTCGCCATTTTGTTTCGGGTGATGGCGGCTGTGGTGCTCTGGGGTTGGGGGTTTTAGCGCGGGCCTGGCCGTGCGGTGACTCGCTGCTCGGACAGTCGGTGCTCCTGCTAGCTACCTCCGCCTCGCTGCGTCCCCCGGTGATGTACGGAGGGGTCGGAGGGTCTCGACGGACTGCAGAAGAAGCAGGCCCGCCGCCCCTAATGTTGTTGTCAGGCGGGGGAGCGGTGCCCGGGCCCCCTGGAGGAGGTGGAGGTGGAGGCGGGAATAGCCGTGTGGAGCTGCTGGTGTTCGGCTATGCCTGCAAGCTGTTTCGGGATGATGAGAAGGCTCAGTACCAGGAGCAGGGGCGACACCTTATTCCTTGGATGGGAGACCCCAAGATCATGATCGATAGGTCGGTGTAACACAACCCCCAGACTGTGCTGCGAGACCTCCTGTGATAGCCTCTTTCTGTTTCCCCCCTTGTGCTGTGGGTAGTGAGGGCGGGGGATGAGCAGAGGGCTCGCTCTGGTAGGCGCATCGGGACCTTCCGTGGCGGGGCTGGAGGCAGCTCCTCCCGGCACAGCACTCCGAGGATGCTCTGGTAGCGCTGCAGGACCCCCCCGCCTGCGGGAACTTGGGGTTTCCCGCTGTGGCAGCGTTGGGAGCTTCCTCTCCTCCTGACATTCAGCGTGTGATGGGTCTGTGTGCTCCACTTGTCAGGGCAGGGTCGGCAGGGTGGAGAGTGGGAATGATCTGTTCCTTTTCAGTACAAACCACAAACATCCTTTTCTCTCCAAGGGAGCCTGATTGCGTGGGAGTACTTATTAGGCACATTGTATGTTCTGTAGGTGAGAACGGGGCAGTGTGGGGAGTGGAAAGGTGTTTATTCACCTTAAAGAAAATGGGGATTTCCTATTTCTCTTACATAATCTGGCTGCAGGCTGTTGATGGGACACCCCAAAAGCAGTTATTGGCCTAATTACTTCTCCCTGTTCCGTGATTTATTGTATAGACAGAATGGAGTTAATTTTGGGTGCTTGCTCTTTAAATATTATGTCAGGGCTGTCTTTCTTTGGTTGTTGTGCAATAGGTCCAGGTTCATGACCAGAGAGATAAATAGAATCTGCTTTGATGTTCCTTCTGGTCTCTTGAGTTGTTTCAGTAGTGCTGGATGGGATTTGGAAATAAATTCATTCAGAAAGAGTTTTATGAATATTTTGCTGGAGAGAGGGAGGATGGGAGGTCAGGTTGGTTATGTGTGAGTGGAGCTCTGAAAGAATAATTTAAGAGTTGTGGCTGACACTGAAAACCTTAGGGGGAAAGATGGAAGGATTTTGGTTTGAAAAGGGTCACATGACATACTATAGATATTTGTTTTCTCAGTTTCATCACTTCTTTGGTGCTAGAGAAGATTTTCTTATTTTGATTTAAGAGCTGTATTTGCCTTTGAAAAATGTCAGTAAGGGAAGGTCTTTTGATTTCCTTCTATAAGACTGGAGAAAAAAGAAATGCCCTTGCACCATTTTGGTGCTTATGCCATTAATGATGGTTATCCTTGAAATAAATTTGTTGAATTGGAATAGACACGAAGGCAGAACAAAACAGCCATAAATGTTTGTAGCTGTGTTTCATTTCTCACTTACACAACAATGGAAGTGTTGTGTTGCACATTTCTAATCCAAGTAATTTCTGTGGTTGATCTCGTTTTTAGGTAGAGGCTATTTTTGGGGTGCTGTGCAGCACAGCCCTGTTCACAGGTGTTACAGAAATTGTAGGGAGCAAACACTAAGTATGTGCATGTCTGTACACACATACTGAAGTACCAAATAATGTACATTTGTGAGTTAAGGCAGCTTGCAATTGCTAATCTTATAAATGCCTTTGGAAGCTTAGATTCCTTTTATCTCCAGGAGCAGGAAGTCTTCATTTTCACCATTTTGAGAAAGCACATTGCTATGAGAAGACTTGAGTTCAAGTTTGCCTGTGGACAGAACTTGATTAACCAGACCTATGTTTCATTTGCTTTTTGTTATAAGAATATTTACTTTCTTTGTTTTTGGTCTAGCAAGTTGGCACAAGTCAAGAGTTGTGTGTGGGAAGACACCTCAACGGAGTCGAGTTTACTGTTGCTTTACTTTCCAATCAGTTTCTCTTACTGATGCGTAAACATTATCCCAATGCAGTGCTTTTCCTGCAAATAAAGTGATTTCTTATGAGAAAGGAACTGTACGTCATTGATCTTTGCCGATTTTGCGGTGAACCTCCTTAAATTGCATGTTTATGTTACTGTTCCTATGTATGTGTGTCTCTCTATCACATAACCCAGAACTTATTTCCTCAGCCAAATGGCTAGGGGCCGAGCCTAGCCATGATTTTACCTCCAATGGACGCAAGTTTCTATGGTGAAGATTTCTCCTGAGAGTTCGGGACTAGCAGAAAGAAGCGAGGAAATTTCGACCGTTTGGTTCTTACGGATAGGTATTTATGTACTCGGGTTTGTGTGAATGTAAGCTATTTGACTTTCCAGAAAAACGTATTTTGCAAGTGACATTGATTGGTTGGTTGAAGCACGTACGGTAAGAGCTGTTAAGGAAATGGATCCCACTTAAACTATTAAAGGATACCTTTGCCTTTAATTGTAATAATTTATTAGTTTCTTTGAGAGGAATTTAGACTATTACAAATTTTCAATAGTTGGTGACAAATGATTAGCAAAATTAATCGTAACTTCTAAAAGGGAGTATGCGTTAACGTATAAGTATTTTTTTTTCATTTTTATTGGGTAAGTATTTAAGTAGTCGCATAAACCCAAGCCCTAAGTTCTTTGCATTGACCAGCTGTTTCATCCTGCAGGTATGATGGGCGTGGTCACCTGCATGACCTTTCTGAATATGATGCTGAATATTCCACCTGGAACAGAGATTATCAATTATCTGAAGAGGAGGCTAGAATAGAAGCCCTCTGTGATGAAGAGAGGTATTTAGCCTTGCATACGGACTTGCTTGAGGAGGAGGCAAGGCAAGGTATTGCTCAAGGAATAACATGGTTATTAGAAAAGCACGTTTAAATAAATTATTATGAAATTAAATTTACTCCTAATTTTATACTCTCTTTTTCTGATGTTATCTTGACAGTACCCAGTGGATTCGAAAAGCGGGAGTCTTTGCGTATGTGAGAGGACCTCAGGATAGTTTAACTGTAGATCCACACAGAAATTGCCCAGATTCTGAGGGCAGACTGGGATTTCAGACCCCCCCAAATAAACACATTCTGCTTCATTCTTAGTCTCATTTAAATGAAATTCTGTGCTCTTATATGCATATTTGCATTAGAATGTCTTCATCCACAGCCTGTATCTCTTCAAGAAGAAATAAATGGTCAGCATGTGTACATGCTGTGTTTTTCTGTTCAGTTGTTAATGAAAGCTAAAATGATCAGATGAAAACTTCTTATTTAAAAACTGAAGTAAGAAATACTACTTTTTTAAAAAAGTAAATTAGCTTCTGAATATGTTCTAATGTTCATAATTGCATTTTTGTTCAAGAGGAGGAATATAAAAGACTGAGTGAAGCTTTGGCAGAGGATGGTACCTATAACGCAGTGGGATTCCGTTATGGCAATGATTATTATGACCCTTCAGAACCCACTGAAGAGGAGGAGCATCAGCCTGCAAAACAAAGAGGTAAGGGGTAAAAATAACAAGAGGGAGGACATAGCATTGCTCTGTCTTGCAGCTGAGGGTTTAAAATATATGTGTCATTAAAATGCAATTAAAAATTCTGAAAGCATTTCATTGGAGTCTTTATGGGACTCTGTAACTGAGTTTTTGCAGGCTTTGTTCTTGGTGAGCTTAAATGTTTTCTGCTATGGCACAGTCAATAGTGCAGTAGTCAGGGAATTTAATTCTGCTGTCTTCCAGATTCTTATTCAGAAAAAAAATAGTAATTCCTTACATGGCTGTCTGCTAACATTGTGTTTCTTAGCCAAGATGAAAAATATCATTGTAAGCATAGAATAGTAATAAATATGAATGTATATTTTTAAGTTTAGATTTTTTCATCTTAATCAGTATAAATGAGTCTGTCATTTATATGAGTCTTCAACATAGTTTGCCCTGCTCCATGACCTAAAAAATATGGAATTAAGTTGTCATGTTCCCATTTATAATTACAGTAACTTTGTATTTATGTTACACATTCTTAAGGAAGGTTTCAAATGTTCTTGAATTGTGTCTAAGTAAAGGGAGGATCATTTAATTAACGTTTGGGTTTTCTAACTATATCTTGGTGGGTTACTGTGGTATGAGATGTGCTTTTTTCCCCCCCCAAAGTGTGTGCTGCAGTGCAAGGTCATTTTAGGTGCTAAAGCTTATTTAGTGTTTTTGCTGTGTCTGAGATTGTATAAGGGCAGTCAGTGTCTGTGCTACTTGCACTGTACAAAGGGTTTCTTCTCTACTCTTTTGTACTGAAGCAGAATTGCATTGTCTTTTTGAGGTTTGATTCATTTGTTTTAGACTCTATAAGCAAATATTGTTAGCTGGAGCTGCTGCCAAAAGGAACAGTCTATTCTGCTTTGTCTGCTGCTTCTTCCTTCTTTCTTTGCTGCTAAAATTTCTCTGTGCCTTTGTGGAGTTAAATTATTTGAGTTCTTTAAAAAAACCCCAAAACCCAACCCACCAGACACCAGCCAAACAAGTGAACTCTCTTTATTGCATGGTTTGTCTGCAGTAATCACTGCGACATCTCATGCGTGATGAGGCTGTTCTACTGTGTCCACAGCTCCTGTGGTCAGATATTCCTGTACTTGGTGCCATCTGATCTGTTAGGGGTAAAAGGGAATACAATTTCTCTTAAGTCTAGTAGAATAGGTAATAGTAAAAGTTACTTTGAAAAGTAAACTTTCCACTTCAATTATTATAAAAATCTGTAAAGCAAAATATTTTCAGAGGAACATTTCTGCTATAGCAGATAATGGAATGTAATACAAGTTTTTATTTATTTTATATTACCGTATTTAAA
The DNA here is from genome assembly GCA_013397935.1 of Dasyornis broadbenti. Taxonomy (NCBI): domain Eukaryota; kingdom Metazoa; phylum Chordata; class Aves; order Passeriformes; family Dasyornithidae; genus Dasyornis; species Dasyornis broadbenti. Next base: position 117,804 of record VZRN01000988.1, on the reverse strand, counting down.
TGTCTTCAGTGCAAATGCTGTTAATATAGTTGCATTTGATATGTTCCTTGTTTGTACATCCTTTTAGATATACTTTTTTTTTTTTTTTTTTTTTTTTTTTTTTTTTTTTTTTTTGGTTTTTTTTATNNTTTTTTGTGTTTGGGTACTTTAACATGTTTTTTCCTATAGTACTTTATCCTGTCATTTATTGTAGAAACAGCTCAGACAGAAAATACAGAAGAAAATGAAGAACCTTTTGTTGCCCCTCCAGGACTGAATGTACCTTCTGATGTTGAACTGGTATGTGTGCATTTAATGCAGCCTACGCTTCTGCCAGCTTTTGAGAAGTTGATGGTGCTCTATTTGGTGGTTGGGTTGAGGTTTTTTTCCATTAACATTAGTGTGGTACATTTTAAATTATTCTAACATAGTAGCTTAATTTCTAATGTTCTTCTTTGAATACTTGAGTTCTATGAACACCCTTGAATCTGCTTTTTCACACTGAAATGATTGCTGTGCTTATGCTAAGTGTATTTAGTATCACTTGTGATATTGTTTTAGATAATGCAGAGAAAAGGCCGTTGTTCTTGGAATGGATACCTGCTCAGATGTAAGGTTCAACATTCCAAACATAAAGGACCATTAAACCAAAAGTTTGCTTCTGTTCAGGAGTTCTTTTCTGGAATCTTTTTAATTGAGTCCCAAGCTGAAGGGGATAGGAATTGATTAAGTGTAAAAGCTGTATGTAAAACTAGCATATTCAAGGAGTAAAACTGTAATTTATCTCTAGCAAAGCCTGAAATAATTAGCACATAGAAACTCTTTCCTTCATGTGATGTTGCTAGAATTTGCTACAACATGTTCTGTAGACTTAATTGTCAGTCGTGTATTTTTTTCTGAAGGGAGCTGAACAGACACCCGCTTGAGTACAGGTCTATCTATAAGAGTATTCAATGTAGTTCAGGTTTCATAAATGATGCTGGAAAATCAGCTAACTGTGGTCATGAAAGTGGCCTTTTGTATGTGGGGTCAACTGGATATTCTCAACTTGATAACCTTGGCCCATAAAGATTCAGAAAACTCTGTTAGCATAACTAATAGTGAGCATAGAGTATTTGTGTAACTGTTTTTCTGCGTAATTAGCTTTTAACTAAACGACTTTGGGTTCTCAGAGAAAGGTGTCTTAATTTGCAGTGAGATACTGTTTCCAAAAAGTAACTGCTGATGAAAAATTGTTGGTTTAGATAGCTGCTTGGCTTGAGTTTTGCTCTGAAACTTAGAATATATTTATGTATGTTGCAAAATGCAGTGTGGGGCTTACTGACGTAGTTTCTCAGTCAGCTGTGGAACTCTATATTCACATGAACAGAAAACAAATGTAGGTGTATTTGGTTTTGATTAAAAAAAAAACCCCAAAACAAACCCAACAAACATCCAAATGTCTAGACAGCAGCTCTGAAAACAACCTATACTTAACCTTGGACTGGGAATTGTGAGAATTTTTCTTTGTAAGCCTTGATTTGTTGGTGCTGTTCTTTTCAAGGCATTCAGCTTTACCATGGAATGTATTTATTCTGTTAAATTTTAAGAAGTTTGAGAATCAGCTTGCTAACATGGAGACTTTGCTCCCAGCCTGCAAGATGCAGTTCAATAAAGGCAGATATTTTATATCTCCTGTAATACAGATCAATGCAAAGTGCAAATATTTGATGAAGACAAGTCAGGGAGCACTACTGCAAAAAAAAAAAAGTCCAGAATTATGGAATGTTCAGTGTATGGCAGCTCCAACTGCAGCAGAAATGTCCTTCTGGAACTGAGAATAGAAGAGCTGTGATAAGCTGGCCAAAGGTTTTCCGCTGCTTAAAACTGCAATTATGGGCAAAAATGACTGTTCTTCACCAGTTCACTTTAAGAAGGTGCTATGGAAATGGGATGTTAGAGGAAATTATCAGTTAATAACTTGTGAGGAGAGATAGAAACAGAAAAACTTGATGTATGATATGAAACTGATAATGGACAAAATGTTATCAGTTTGTTAAGAACCTTATTGCCTCTAATTAAAATAATTTTTGCTGAGGCTTTAGAGTGACAAATAAAACTTGAAACAACTAGTTATATTCCATATTGAACATGTCCTGCTAAAGGGTCCAGTGGGCTGAAAACAATTTTAAAAATCGGGCTGTTTGATAATATTCAGATGTTTTTCGCTGTGTGGAGCACCACTGTCTCAAGTACATCCAGTCTTCTGAAAAATATTCTTTGAGGTTTTCAACATAGCTGTGTATCTATGTAGTAAAAATGCAAAGCTAAACCAAATCAGTAATGTGACTCTTCAGTCTTTATAGGCATTCAGAGTATGTGTTTCTACAGTTTACTGAGCACGAGACAAAATAGCTGAGTATGAAATTAAAAGCAGTGAATAATAAAGTTCATTCATTCTTTAACTGTACTCTTGTTCTCTTCACATCTGGGGTTTGGTATCACACTGCTCCGTAGAGATTTCTGGAGTGAAAATGCAGGGATACTCCTTAACTTTATTAGTTTTATCTTTTGCTTTATTACTCAAGTGTTCAGTGGCTCATCAAGGGAGTGTTACAGCACATGGGAATTGTAGTTTGTATGTTGGTTTTGAGAGGCAGCATGTTCTTTCCAAGCAAATACAAAGTACCAAATTTCTTGTTAGGGAACAATATTTGCACATTCAGAGATAACAGAATTAAGGACAGCTTTTGGGAAAGAAATCATAGGTGTTGCGTCTTCAGAGGTCCTTGAGGTATTGTAACACCAAGGTCATCCAGGATCTGTTTCCCTCTTCAGTTTGGTATTCATTGCAGAAACAGCTGTGCTGGTAGAAGAAGAGGATCTTGCAGAAGGAACTGAATGAGCAGCTGTGGAAGATTGGGACTGTTTTGGTTGGGTTTTAGTGCTGATGTGCTTTCACTAGTTGTGATTATGAAACTTGAGTTGCTAAAGAACGCTGAGAAGGGCAGGGAACTACTGTTCATTCTAATTCCCTTTGGAGTTCTAACACACTGTGCAAGCTGCTTCTGAAAATACAAATGTGTTCTTTTACTCCTACAGCCACCAACAGCAAAAATGCATGCAATCATCGAGCGAACTGCAAATTTTGTGTGCAAGCAGGGAGCCCAGTTTGAGATCATGCTGAAAGCCAAGCAAGCACGCAACTCCCAGTTTGACTTTCTGCGGTTTGATCACTACCTCAATCCCTACTACAAGTTCATCCAGAAGGCCATGAAAGAGGGACGCTATGCGGCTCCTTCAGAAAGTAAAGCTGATGAGAAAAAATGTGAGTTTGTTGCTTGGCAAATGGTGGCTTCATGGGGGGAATCACTGAAACAGACAGCGGTCTTTTTGTTAAAATAGCCACATCTTTCTGGGGTTCCCCTGCAGCTGAGATTGATGTGATGATTCTAAATTTTTCTTAGATTGGAGATTTTTTTTTAAAAAATAGTTTGGGGAAACTTTAAACTCTGGGAGCTGCTATGATTTTGGAGGTTTTAGAAAGAGTCATGTAACTCAAGTCCAACAGAAGGTTGGTGTGTGCATTTAGGGTTTAGTTTTATTGATGTCTGGCAATATCTTGGATCCGTGTTTTTGTGGCTCAGCTGATTTATATAAATGATGCTTTCTTAAGAATTCATGCTTATCCTGTATCATCTTTCTCTCCCAAAGCAAATTCACAGCAAACCTAAATAAAATTCAGACATTGCTTTTATTTAGACTCGAGAGTCAAATCTGAGGAAGATGATGATGATGACGATGACGACGACGATGGAAATTATCTTCATCCAAGTCTTTTTGCATCCAAAAAATGCAGTAGGCTTGAAGAGCTCATGAAGGTATTGACACTAGTAAAATTACTTCTTTATCCAGTAAAACATCTGATTCATGGACACAAAAATTCTAATATGCAGGTGCTCAGGTCTTTTACTGACAAACGTCCTGGGTTCTTTTCACGCTGTAATTTAAGTCTGTTGTGGTAAACTTCTGAGTTATCTTTTCTGTAGTACATTAATTGCTATTTTTCCATTTCTAAGGAATTATATTTCTATTTTTGATGCCCTGTGGTATTGAGGGCATCACTCAAGGATTTATCCTACAGAACCTGTGTTGAAGCAGAAGAGATTAAGATATTTAATGCATTCTATATATAAGCTGAGAGAGATTTTTTGTCTTTTTAGATTTTAGTAGATAAAATGTTGACGTGAAATAACAGTTCCAGCAAATAATGTTTTACCAGAATTTATTACTCATTAAATGTAAATTTTGCTAGATGTGTTAGTTGTTTTTATTTGCTGAGACTGGGCAGTGAGGGAATAATAGGAATGACAGATGTTTGCACGTATTAGAGGCTTTCAGAGGAATGGCTGTGGCACTGTCTGATATTTAGACAAGGCAGGTTCTGTGCCTTATCCCAGGCCATAGCAGTTCTTGGCTAACAGTAATAACCACTTTTTTTTTTTTAACATCATTCATTTCTGCTTACGTGAAAGTGGGTTTTGTCTTGTTTTTCACTAATTTTCAAAGATGTTGATTCTTATGTGAGCGCTACAAAAACAGTAACTTCAGTGTTTGTACAGAATTACTGATGTCTATTAACATAGATAAACTTGCTTTCCCAAATACGTTGATGCTGTTGTTCTTTAAATGTGTACTTCCAAATTTAATCTTTTTTTTTATCTCTTCTCAAAATGTTTTCAGCCTCTGAAAGTAGTAGACCCTGATCACCCCCTTGCAGCACTGGTGCGCAAAGCACAATCAGATAATAATTCGTCTACGCCACAGTCAACAGACGGGGCAGCTGTGCAGACATCACAGGCAGAATATTCCTCTGATTGTAAGTGCTTTGTGAGGAGGCAGCTGGTGGTGTGTTTTGATGAATTGTGTGTGGATGCTGGTGGGAAGAGAACATGTTGGCTTCATGCTTGATCCTGTGTATTTGTTCTTTTTCAATCTCCTGAGTGTTTGAAAAGGTCCATTCTGAGTATCTGTTGAATTGCTGCTTGGGAAAACCAGGAATGGGGTGGTAGGGATGGGCAGGCAGGAGGCCAAGTCTCCAGTCCGTGAGTAAGGTTAGCACAATACCCTTATTATTATATTACTTTGTTCCTGTAAATTTTGTAAATTCTGAGTTCAAAAAGGTAAAGTCAAACTTCAGTGGGCTTATGTGCCTCTTAATTCTTTTCAACTTAAAGCATTCTCGAAGTCCTTGATTCCTTAAATATAGAAATGCAATTTAGCCCTTTGTTTATAGGACTTTCTGTGTAACGCTACTGAGATATAAGAAAATTTGTAGTGAAGCCTTCATTACAGTAGGGTTTCATGATATTATAGATTTGTACATAATGAGTAGTGTCACTTCAAGGCAGTGCTGATTGAGTTCTTGATATTTTTTTTTTTTAGTAATGTTGCTGCAGATCAGTATCACCATAGTAATCTGAGTTGATTTTTGTGCATTATAGGTTCAGAACCCCCAAAGGATTACAGGTGTTGTCAGAGTGTAATATATGGAGAGAAATATACATGGAAGTAATTTGTATTTAAAACTGTACCATGAGGGAATCTTAACAAAACTGAAACAAGATTTCTGTGATGAAATTGAAAATCACTGGTTATTTCAAGACAGACAAATCAAAATAAGTATCTCCATAGAATAGAGCTAGTCAGGTTCTGATTGCTTTCATGTCAGGCTTGAACCTGAATGTATGTGATGTAAATGGGGAGATTATAATTTAGTAACAAAACAAGTTCAGTTTGCAACTTCTCTCCCTGCATTTAAAACTTAACAGAACTTTATTCAGTTCTCATTACAGACAACTTACTCCCTGAAGAAAGTAAATAGTGCCACATGGGAATGTTTATGAAACTTTTAAGAGGATAATTCATTATAATTTAATGCATTGATTAAACCTTGCTTCCAGAAATGCAAACTCCTAATGTAATTAATTTGGAATATTTAACATTAATATTTTCTATTTATACATAGTCTTTCTGCAGAAAACATTTGGATTTACTAGAAGTATCTACCATATAACTGTATTAAGATAATTAAAACATTATGAAATACTGTCCTTAAAGAAAGATAGAAAGCCATAATAAGCCTTTGCACTCTCAAGAAATATTTAGTATCAGAGAAGCCTTGAGTGTGGAAAACTCGTTCAAATGCATTGTTAATTATGTCACTGTTGAATTGCAAAACCTGCCTACTTTTTGAGGTTTAAGTAAGTAGGTGTGTGTCTGTATGTAGGAATACAGTGTTTTAATATGTATAGAGTGATTCTAGTGGTATTATTTGTTAATTCTAATTTTGAATAGATGGACATTTCTTTCTTAATGAAAACACAGTTAAATTGCTAGAGGTGAATTAGGTTAGGAAGCATGATTTCATATTAGGTAATTTTTAAATACATCTGCTCTAGTTCACTTCTTTATTCACACCTATTACTTTTGCATTCTGTCCCTTAATCTACATATTTCTTATTCATCCTAAATCTGTTAATATGAGCCTTCCTTTTTTTGCTTTGGATCTTTTTGGGGGTTTTTTACACAAGAAATGAGATGCTGTTTCTTAGCATGTTGTGTGAATCTGGATTCTCCATGTGTTTGTACTGATGCAATAATGTATCTTATTGGGTGGTTTTCTTCTAATTAGAACATGGTTTTTAAATGTGTCTTTTTGTAGCAACTGTGGCAGCCATGTATTACAGCTACTACATGCTCCCTGATGGAACCTATTGCCTGGCGCCTCCGCCTCCGGGAATCGATGTTGCTGCCTACTACAGTGCACTGCCCGCTGGGGTGACTGTGTCCAGCGCGACAGGTGTAGCAACGGTTCCTCCCCCTCCTGGTACCACACCCCCACCTCCTCCCGACACAACCGATAGCACCAGTGGGTTGACTTCTACCACAACATCTACAAGGTACCACGGACAGATTTGCTTGTTACCTGGGGGGGGTCTCATTCCTGCACTTTCATAAGGAGTGTTTAGTTCAGGTTCTATTATTGAATCAAACTATTTTAACTGCATAGTGAATTCAGAGAACAAACCTCTATTGTACTTCTCTTTTTTTTTTTTGTTAAAGTTACAGTCTGAAAGATTTTTGTGTTTTGTTTATAAAAAACATTTACTCTTGATGTTTTCAGCACAATTGCCCCAGTGGTTGCCATTATACCTCCACCTCCAGATATCCAACCTGTCATTGACAAGCTAGCTGAGTATGTTGCTAGGAATGGGGTAAAATTCGAAACCAGTGTTCGTGCCAAGAATGATCTCAGGTAAGAGAAAATGCTATTTAAACTGCTATTTCAAAAGCTGATGTTTTAATTTTTTAAAGATATTAAATTACAGGACATGCAGCTTTTGAGAAGAGAAGTACTATTGTTTGTTTGTAATTGAAATTTAGACACCTACTGAAAGGCAATGGCAAGGCATTTTTGCTCAAATTATCAAAACAACCAACCTGTCAAAAATGTCTCTAGTAAGCATGCTCTGAATGTGTATCCTCTGAAGTTTAGGCATAAGTAAGAGTGCTCCCAAATATCAAATAACATTCCATTTGCTAGAGAAAATTAGATGGTGAGGAGTTGTTAGTATAAACTATGTTCATGTGCATTTTTACATATTCTGTTTTCTTTTAACAGGTTTGAGTTCCTGCAACCATGGCACCAGTATAATGCTTATTATGAATTTAAAAAACAGTTCTTCCTTCAAAAAGAGAGCAGTGACAACTGCAAGGTACATGTGTGTTTGTATATACTTCTATTAAAAATTCAGTAGAAGTGAGAAAAAGACTTTTCAGTTGTGTCACCATGAGACATTTTAAAAATGTCTCATGGTAACATGTGGAGGAGAAATAGATCAGCAAAGGATGGGAATGCTTTTTTTATTTGTTTTTTTTAGTTTTGTAGGGCATTAAGTAAGGGTCTGTGAGGTGGTGCGATATTTAATTCTTGCTTTTTCCTATAAGCCACTCCACTGTGGTTGTAATAGAAAATGACAACCTGAAAAATCTTCTGAATTTCTATACGAGGCAATATATGCTTTGTGGAAGTTTAGAGCTTTGTAGGATTGTGATTAGTGTTCTGCTGTCAGAAAGGTTAGGTATGGCTTTTAGCACCTATACTTTCCCATATGCCTTGTGGTTCTTTGTACAACAGTAGCACAGAGGCTGCAGTAGCTTTCTGACATGCTTTTTTCTGAGGAAAGTTTTGTTAGAGTCCAGTCATGACTGCAGCAATACTGGAGCTTCAGAATCTCACAGCAGTTTCCTACTTGCTTTGCTTCTTCTAGTCTATGTTATTAGAAGATGGTAGCCAGACTTGGCATCCATGTTTTTAACTATTCTCATGTTAGCTGATTGGATTGTTCTCTTACTGAAAAGAAAATTGCAAATAATATCAGAACTACATTATCTGATGTTAACTTTTCATGGGAAAGAGCTATTTTTTTTTTAGGCCCTATGTCATTTGTCATCTCAAGGCTTAGATTGGGGAGCCTTAAACTGAAGAAGGTAGGCCTGTGGGTAAACTCCTCGGAATTGCTTTGTGGAAAATGAAGAAATTCAATACTGGTTGCTGTTTGAAAGACTTGTGTCTGATGTTTTGTTTTAGTAGTGAAAAAATGTTTTGAAAACACTGTTTTTAAAGATAAGCCGTGGTAAATATGATCTTACTCAGCTAATAAATTACAAGCAAAATTGTCCTGTGCCACAATGCTGACTGTTGTTCTAGAATGTCTTATTTGCAAACCAGTGGGTTGAATTCATAATACTTATGTAATTAATAAGGACTTGTTAAGATATATTTGGGGGGAAATTGTACACTAACCAAAGCATAATAATAAAGGATTAATTTTAAATGTTCAAATGAGTACAGCTAAAAAGGAACTTAACTGGTTTAATTCCCTTGAGGTCAAGTGTAGCAGTGTGTATTTTTGTCCTGCATGGCTTTGTAGATAATGCCATTCTCTTCGATGTTTTAAAATAATGATTTCAATATTACCTTTATGCTGTAGTAATATATGTGTAGGCAACTAATGCACTTGATGCTTTTCCTTTTGGCCATTAAAGTTAATAAGAAACTGTACTACTGGCTTCAGTTAATACAGGATGAAGTGCTTGATTTCATTCTGCTTTTCCCTTTCGAGGACTTTCAGAAATCAGTTGGTCAGGAAATGGCTGCAGGAAAGATGTGCTCAATGCCTCAATTTCAACATAATGTATGCTTAACAACAGCCAGTGGAATGCAGCCAATCTTCTAATGGAAAGAGGCACATTTCAATGTTAAATTACTTAATGCTATCACACAACTCACTGTGTAAATATTTTGAATGTTCTATAATATCCTTGAAATTTTTATGCTGTGAGTTTAGAGATTGTCCTGAATGATTCAGTCATGTAGTGGTAGAACCAGTAATTCTTTGCTTCCTTGAAAATCTCAGCACATCTGTATTGTATCAAAAAACATTGCTAGGCCCAATGTTCTTCAGCAGAATGTTGAAACAAATCAAACATTATGTTGATTTCTGTAAAATCTGATTCTGCGAAGAAGTTACATGCAATTGTACATGAGGAAAAACGTGTCATAAGCTTTCATTCTGTCCCTGGGAATTGACAAATGGATTTGGTTCGAAACCCTGGAGATCAAGACCTAAATGAATATACAAAAGAAGTACATGCTTTTAGGGTCTAATTTTAAAAATATGATTTTGAAGCAGTTTTTAGCGAAAGCACATCAGCTGAAGAACATTTTCTTTGCTGCAAAATAACAACATGTTCTTGCTGTAGGTCTGTGGGTTTACATGAGGCAGAATTATGGTCTTGAGTGCTCAGTGATATAAAATTAACTGTTGTGTGATTAGCTGATAATGTGATTTTTTGAAATGGCTGACAAAATTGCAGCTCCACAGACATTGTATTAATGATTTCATAACTACCCTGTTAGTAATTCTGCTAATTTCTTTTGAAAAGGGAGTATCTTCCTCTGAAGATGTTCCAGCAGACAGTGCCAGTGATACACCGAGTGAGACTCAATTTGCAGATGAACATGCAACTGAAGATACATCTGAGCCAAGTGCTAAGGGAGTTCCAGGAAGTAAAAAGGATGTTCCTCCTCATAAAGTTGTCAGTGATGGTAAACTAGTGAAAGGTATGGTAACATTTATTGGGCATGAAAATATTTGATAAGATATACATAAGGGAAAAAAAAGAAGGCAGGGGAAAGTAGGGAAAAGAATTTCATCATGCGAAAAACACGTTTTCACTGAAGGCATCAAAAAACAACTGAAATAAGTAATTTGATTGCTTTCGCATTTCTTTCTTATGAGACTACCGGGTATTTATGGTCTGACATAATAAATTGTTTTACTTCAGTTTTTGTGCGAAGTTGAAGGCTTTCATCAGTGACCCCAGTAAAATCTTATTTTTGTCATTTTAAACTTGGCAGTTACAAGCTTTGTTCAAGAGAGAAGCATTCGTTATGAATAGAAGCAGTGGTCTTATTTGAAAGGATACATATGGAGGAAGTACTATAGGCTCATTCTTCCTGTGTTGGACATTAGTCATGCTGGAAGAAAAGTCCCCTTTCATGTCTAAATGAAATCTTTTTACTCTTGCAGTCATAGCAGGAGAGGGGCAGAATGGGAAGATGTCTCTAGAAGCCAGTCAGACAAAGCCAGCTAGCACACTATTAGTGTCCTGAGTTGGAGAAATGGTTGTTTATATCTGGGAACTGATTTCTTGGCCTACTGGGAAAAGATATGTTAAAAATTCTTATTTTCAGTAAAAACGAAAAATGTACATCTTTTAACTAGAACTGAAAGCCACTGGAAAAAAAACTAAACAGAAAAATCACTGTTTAACTGGGTTTCCATGGATGGAAACTGCCTTCCTGCCACCTCAATGGCTTACTTAATTACTGATAAGTTTATCTACCCACTGGTAGTCTCTTGGAATGCTCTCGTCCTGCTTCTCACTGCAATCCCATTTCCTCCACAACCAGCAAACACTGGGCTCTTTGCTGTCGTTGTCTGACTGTGCAGACTCTGCAATTTCTGCTCTGAGCAGCCTGAGTAGCTTCCCTGGAGAAGGAACAGTCTTCCCTGCCTTCAAGATGCCCTATTAAGAGATACAATGTACACCAAGAAATTGTTTCTGTTGTTCTGCTATTAATAAGTGGCAAACTGGAGCTACTTTAATAGTAGCAATCTGCTCAAATTTACATGATGGAATATAACCAGGGAGTCATTCCATGACAGTCTTACTCCTATAAACTTGTTTTCATTTCCTTTAATGTGGTGCAAATCCCACTTTATTGTAACCTAAATACAGTAGTTGCCTCCAAGACAGACATAATACCCATAACTAGATTTTTCTTCTGCCTCTGAGGAAGTAAAATCCTATTTTAGGATTTGTTCTATCACATGAAAAAGTTGGGGAATCAGTATTATCTCTTCTCTTGGAATTCTGGAGTTCTTTGTTTCTGAGCATATTTCCTTAGCCCGGGGTCACCAGAATCAAAGCTTATATTTTATAAACCTTGGTATGTAATTTAATTACTGTATTTACATTTCCCTAATTGCAATCTCATAGGATATATATGCAAATGGCATCCTGAGGAAGATAAGTATTACAGCAGACCATATGGTACTAGGTCGTGAGAAATTCTATTCTTTATACTTTTAAGTTTCATTTTGGATAAATAGATTGGAGATTAATGCTGGGGTTTTTTGGTTTTAGTTTGTTTTGGGGTTTTTTGTTTGTTTTAGTTTTGTTTGGGTTTTTTGTTTGTTTGCTTGGTTTTGGGTTTTTGTTGTTTGTTTTTGTTTTGTTTTTTGTTTGGGTATTTTGGAGTTTTGTTAATCTTTACACAGCAAGTGAAATTTCTAACATTTGTTTGAAAACACAGAAAGAAAGAAAAAAAGGATTGTGTTGTCCTTTTCACTGAAATAACTACCATAATAGGATGATGCAAGATCCATTTTTTCTTTGCAGTGTAGTCTGCAGGAGTAACAGGGAAAGTTAGGAAATTGAACCTACCATCTGCTGTAGTCTAATGACATGTGAAATCTTACCCATGCATTCACAGCATCCTTTGCTCCAATAAGCTTTGCAATCAAGGCCAAAGAAAATGACCTTCTTCCTTTGGAGAAAAACCGTGTTAAATTAGATGATGACAGTGATGAGGAGGAAGAGGAGGGAAAGGAAGGCCAAGAGAATGCCAGTTGTGCTTCAAACCATACTGCAGCAGTTACCACTCCTTGTACGGCTCCTGAAGAGAAAAAGCCTCAACTTACGCAGGAGGAGTTGGAAGCTAAGCAAGGTATTCCATGTGGCGCTGAGAACAAAATGAAGGATTGAGTCCTTCACACAAACTGCAAAACTGTTATGTGAATAAGTGTGATGTTTTAGGTGTTTTGAATCTTTTCGGTGTCATGTTAAGTGGAATCAGAATTCTTTTCCCAGAGTTTCCTCCTTATTTTTAAGAATGAAATCTTCATTGGTTGCTCAGATAAAATCAAACTTAAAACACACTGGGGTGGTTGAGTGCTTTGCCCAAATGCCTGATCTTTCTGAATTTTATTTTGATTTTCCATTACAATCTTGTAGTAAAACACTGACTTTCTATATTCCAGATTGCATTAACAGAGCCCAGCAAAGACATACCTGTTTCTCATTTTCTTTGCAGAACCGTGATTTGCTTCATGCTATTTTTCATTTATATTGCACTCTCATCTAGACTAATATTGCCTTGTTGATGTTTTGTTGCTCTTATAATGCAATGCCATTGAATTTTTGTGTGGGTTTTTCCTGTTACTGTGTTAATGTGCATAAGGGCAGAAGGGCACTCTGTGAATTTGAATGAAATGATGTTTTAAAAGAATCCAGTTTCATCCATTCCTCCCCAGGGCTGTTTCACAGCAGAGTGTATTTATTAAAGTGGATATTCTGACAGTATTTACCAGCTTGAAAACTCAGTATTTCTCACAATTATAAGTATACCACAGGAATTTAGTTTTTTATTTTCAAAGTGGTGGTTTTTTGCTTCTAAGTAGCAGTTCCTTTGTAAACCGCAGTAGCACTAAGTATGCATAATGTTACATAGCTAAAGCAAATATGAAATAGTTTGTGTGATAATAAAAATGAAGCGTAAGACATACTTAAAAAAAGCTGTGTGTTGAAAAACCTGTTCAACAGAACAAAAAATGCAGCTGTTTTGTGCATATACAGAACACAAAAATGGAAGTGTAAGATGAAAAATAGTATACAAAGTAACTGTTAGGTGCATAGTTAAATGAATTGTCTTACTCTCTTCATGTAATCACATACCAAAATCTGTTGGTTGTAGCAATGATGAAACAGTTTCTGAAAATTTCTGGAGCAGCTCTTTCTATAAACATATTAACATGTATTTAAATAGGGATAGAAACTGTGAAGATCAGAGCAGTGGAAAGAGCAAACTAGAGAGTTTGCATTACTTTAAGACTTACAAGAAAAAGCTTCTGAATTACAGAGCTACTTTCTTTAGATAGCTTTTATCAATAGAAAAGGACAAATATGCTGAATAATGAGGATTGGATTTTCATGTCATTTTAAACTAGAAGTTTTTATTTCACCTGTATTGCTTTTCATCAAGCAAATGATATATGTATGAGTTAAGATGATTGGAGTTTCTTAATTTCAAGCTCGTATGTCCTTATTGTGTCATTAAATGGCTGTATTGGAAAGGCTTGAGAATGGCTGGAGGGTCTGTTTGCTTGTTTGTGATGGGGGTGTGTGTTTGTTTTAAGGAAGCCTGAATTCCCCAAGCATGACTTACTCTACACTTAATGCTTTATTGTCTTTCCTAGCAAAGCAGAAACTAGAGGATAGATTAGCGGCTGCAGCAAGGGAGAAGCTTGCACAGGCCTCCAAAGAATCAAAGGAGAAGCAGCTACAAGCAGAGCGCAAAAGGAAAGCTGCCTTGTTCTTGCAGACTCTGAAAAACCCTCTGGCAGAGGCAGAAACTGAGAAAATTGAAGAGAATTCATTCAGTAGTGAGGTAAGCAAAAAATAAATTTCTCTTTCCCATAAAGGTGGCAGAAAACTTACCTCTAGAATGTGAATCTGACAGCGTGTTTTGAACTTGACTGAAGCGATAGAAGCTTTTCTAAATGGGGAGAAATTTCCATTTTAAACACTGTTAGTCTTTTTCAGTGATCCTAACATATCTCTCTCATCTGTCATTAAAGAATTGGTAGAGAAGTAGACTGCACAATTCCTAGGTCAGTTAGCCAGGTACAGAAAGGAAAAGGAGTTTTCACGTTTTAACTCTGTGCTAGTGATCCAAGTGTTGGAATGCTCACCTTGCAAGAGTGTTGGGATGACAGTCGTGATATTTACTTATTTGATGTGTATATTGATGGTTTTGCTGCACATTACAAAGAGAAATATTTTTGGGAAGTAGAATTCCTCCGTTTGGAATTGTACTGCTTCCAGAAAATCCAGTAAAATCACTCTTGGTTGCACTAATCAAGCAAAACATCATCTCTGGATACTGATGGAAAATTTTAGATATTGATTGTGACAGACTGGCTACGAGAAAGAATGACATGGCTTTCCATTGTTTCCTTTCCCTCAAAAAAAATTCCTGTACCTAGCAAGTAATTCATTGCACAGTTCTCAATTTTTACAAATACGTCATGGATTACCCCTCAAAGCACTTCCAAGAGAACAGTTGAAAGTGACATACCTGCAGTTTAGGTGATGCATATCAGCAGAGAGTAGCAGGTAAGTGAATTAAGAGTGGTCACATGCCAAAGAGATCCTGTTTGGCTTTCTCCCTGCTACTGAACTATGCTAACAAATTTTCCCTGACACAAGTGTTCAGTATGTCTTTTCAGTTATATATTGAAGAGTGAATGCAAAGAGACAATGAAAAAGCAAGACTCCCCACATTTGCAGTTCTACTCGCTTTCTCAAGGGAATGTGTCAAGGACACAGATATTTCTAAACTAAGGTTCTTTTGATATTTTTCTCTAAGAGAATGCCTGAAATAACCAGTGACAGCTGACTCTTTTTCAGAAGAGCAGATTAATGTTCTTGCTGACATCTGAACTTACTAAAGTTCTAAACTGAACTTGCTAGTGAACTTCTCAACAAAAAAACGCACCCTATACCACTTCTCAATAAACTGATTTTCTAGAAACTTCTTTTTCTTCTTCCACAGAACTACAGTTTCAGAGAAGGCATCTACTTTTTTCTTACACAAAGATTTCCAGTGTATTTGAGAATTTTAAAGTAACTAATTTCACTCTTTCTTACCAATAGAAATGGTTTGGAGGCCCTTTCATTATTAAAGGGTTTACTTAGAATTTCAGCTGCATATTTAAATGTTTTCTGATGTGACCTTGCTTTTTAAAAATAAAATTGGCTGTTGTATTGGGAATGCTTGTACTGTTTTAATGAACAGTCTAAAATGCCATAATGTCTTTGGAAGTAATATTCCTGCTAAGTGTGATTTGCTTAGTGACACATTTATATAGATATATGCTGTAGACTTTTGCAGATAAAAGCTTGTTTTGAAATATGAATATTTTTCAAGCTGTTGTTTCCTTTGCCATATTTGAAAAAGCTTCCATTTCCGTTCATTCCAAATAGTCTGCCTTTTCCTCTCCTTGGCTGCTTTGCCTATTTGTAAGAGCCCATTTGAGTCAAGAAATTGTATTGGAGAAAGATGAATGAAATCATATTGCAGATTTGTTAACCTTTGTTTTACATATCCCGAGAACCCAGTATGCTGCATTATGATGTCTAAATCAGCTTGTAAATAAATACGTAGCACTGGTTTGGTTTTTTAAGCTTTTTCAGTCATGTTTCAGAAACAAAAAGATGCATTTAAAAACACTGATTGCAAAATTAACAGGAGATAACTACAGTGGCTGTAAAAGAAAGAAAGTATGTTGAAAAGTTGAGAGAGAAAGATGCGTAAAATTACTTTGTAGTTTGGTCAATGGAACTAATTGGGGTAATTAAATCAGAAAACTAATTAATCAGAAAACAATGAAAAAATTAAATATTTGTGTCCACCAAAAATGTCACTAAATGTATCTCATATCTTGTTTTGGGGGGTAGGAGCATTCAGTGAGGAGTCCAGGAAACAAAGATTGATATGCACTGGTCAGAGTTAATGTAGTGGCATGATTTTTGTAGCTTAAAATGTGTCTCAAAAATGGAGTAATGACTGAGATGTATAATAAAGCATGAAGAGGTGTTGCGAATATCTATGGGAGATGCATAATTTCCATGACATTGCCCCAGTCTAATAAGCGTATAAAAACTAGTAATGCTGTATACGTGTACATACAGTGTACATTTGTGCAGATAACCTGTTTATCAGACTGTGCAGAAATGCATTAAATGCACAAAGCTTTTGTGACCTCTGTCAGATTTTCTTGATACCTGTATTTCTTGGAAGGATCACTGGTACTGAGTGTACATTACATCTTTGAATGAAATCGATTCTGCTAACTGCAGGTAAAGGACAGTCAATACCACAGAACAGAGCACTCTAAGCTGTTTTGGTTTCAGCTGAATCTTAAAAATAGTCAGTTGTATGTTTTTCCATAGCTGAATTATTTCTTTTATATGGTTTCTTGTTTTTCTGTAAAATGAAATCAAGCAAGAGGAACAAAAAGCTGAAAAAGCTTAAGCAGTGAAGCAGCACAGCTTTTCACAAATGGCTTCTTACCATTCTTACATGCATTAGAACGGTACATTTGTGCATTACATTTCCTCAAACCAGTACTTGGAAAGCATGGAGCTTATCTCATTTTCCAAAACTGGTCAGCTTCCAGTGATGTTATGGCCAGTGAAGTCTGTGCCCTTGTTCAGGATGTGGGTAAACAGTAACCCCAGATGACATCTCCGTTCTTGTGTTTATATGTATAATTCATATCGACTCTTTGTACAGATAGACTTTGTATAGACTCTTTGGCACATCTGTCAGTGTCACTGAGGAGAAGTTGCCTTCATTCTGCACTGAATGTAGGTCCCTTGTCCTGTAACAGCAAGCAGCTTGTAGTTTTAACAGCTGCAGTTCTTGCATGCTGAGCTAGGTTAACCTTACATACATGCAGGTTATACGGAGTGCTTCATTGAACTGCCTTTTTTACTTTAAAGCAAATAAAGTAAGGTGTGTCACGATCTGAAATGCAAATCTCATTCAAAAATTATTTGAATTAATTCAAATTTTAAAACATAAGATTATATATCCTTGGTAGTGGGGTTTTGCATGGATTATTCTGCTAATCTCATATTTTACTCTATGTCAGAAATGTTTTAGTGGTGACAGTGCTTTGATAGGCATGTAAAAGCTAGTTGGTTATACCCAAACTGCTGCCTGTATAGACCTTAGTAGTATCTGATTTAAACGAGAATGGAAATCCACACTGATAATGTTGCAAAACCAGACAAGCACATAATTTGAAAGTGACACTGTTTTAATGGCTTGTCCCAAATGTTATCTGCTGTTATGCCTCTGAATATAAAGACACTGTGTCACAAAGCAAAACTTTCCAACCTTTGGCTTTTTCATCTTCCCAGTTTTTGAAGCCCTGTTTTATCATTTGTTTCTTTAGATGAATTGTCCTTACTTTTCTCCTGTATGTAACAACTGTTTTTTTTCCTGTGGAAAGTAGTGTGTTTACAAGTGAAATAGAAGTGTGCCATGTTTAAAAATGAGATGCACTTCTAGTTTTGTCAAGCATAGCAGGGTTATCAACAGCTATTGACAGTGTATGTCTCACACTGCTGTAGTTTATCCTACTCTTTTAGCAATGGACTGTAGATATTCCTGCATGCGTCTTTGGAATAATAATGTGTAACATCATTTTATGTTTGCATATTTTCTTTATGTTAACTTTTGATAAAATATAATGGTCTAATAAAAACCAGCCCATAAGTATTTAGAGGAAAAAAATTCTTTAGAATATTTCAGAGCCATTTACTTCTTTTTCAGACTATAGGTATCTATATGTTCTGGTTAGCATGGCGGGGGGGGCTGGGTTTGCTTGTAAATTTATCTGTCCTTTTTGAATAAGCAAGATAAAGGAAAAACAAATGTCACATACTAAGGTGGCATTTGGGGGATGGATAACTTGCTGACATTTCGAACTTTTTTTTATATTGCAATAACCCTACTAACAAAAACTACATGAGAGTTGTAATTCCTCATAGCATAAATACTTTTGTCATTATTTAACAGGGGGGAAAAAGGTAAATATCAGGAACTGCCATTTTAATTAAGATAGGTGAGGAGGTAAGAATGTTTATGCATTGATTTTTAGTCTTCAAAGCACTTGAAATAAAAAGACATATTGATCCGCCCAGCAAACAGATTCACAGCCACTAATTTCTTTGCAGTTGGCCCTTCAAAACTGAGAACACAAAATTTTGTCTGTTTTTGATCACCTTACCATGGTCAGTGTACTCTTAATAGCTGTTTTTTAGTGCAGCAGAGTAACCCTGATGAAACTGTTGAGTCTTTGAGTTCCTATAGAACAAATTCTGTAGGAACTTACTCTGTAGGAAACATTTTTATCTGTTCAAATTATTGGTTTGGTCTAGTTTATTAATGCTAGGACTGACAAACTTCTAAATAGAAGTAACTGCTTGCTTTATTGCACAGAGTAATAAATGCAAAAATAATACACTTCCATTGCTGGTAGACAGTTGCTTATTAACTGTCAGTCAGGGAATACTTCACCATAAGCTTTGGGAACCTGTAGTAAAAGATACAGTGGTAGAAAAGAATCTAGAGTATTTTTTTATTTTAATGAAGTAAAAGAATTGTTTATTAACTCTTTACAGTTCTGACATTCTTCCCTCTTTGCAGCTCTGATCTAACATATGATTCCAATTGCAGCAAAATAAATATTAGCTGTTTTTAAAAGTGTTAGTAATATTACTGATAATGTCCTTTGCCAGTTGATTTTGTTTGAGCCAGACACGGTGCTAGTGTTTTGTTCTGTTCCAATAATGACAGTTTGGTTCATTTCTAATTTTGACTTTGTGTATTGATTAAGTAGTGTAACCCCAGAATAACTAATGTGTGTTCTGAGCTTATGAATACTGTAAATACGCAAATTACTTATATGAACTGAAGTACTCATTTCTGTTCTCATATAGCTATAAATTCTCCTTATTTACAGAGCTCTTTCCTAATCCATTCCTGCTAAACGAGGATTGTTGAATCATGTTTTAGCATTACTTTTGTCAGATTTGCTTCAGTCATGCAAATAAAATGCTAAAGATAAACTCTCCCAGTGAATTTGTCTGACACTGTAGCCAAAAAGGCCAAAAGTAAAGGCCAAAAAATGTGCTGTTACCCAAAATGGACAAGGAAGTGAGATTCAGTGAATGGTATCTGAATGTTTGCAGTTTAACTTTCTAGAAGAGCTCTCAGACAATGTAAATCTCTCATCCCTTGAGATGCATAATAAAATTCTGCAGGTAACAGGTTTGTTTCCATGCTTTCCAAAACTGTTCTACTGGCCTGCATATTGGCAGGGCCTGATCAGTTAAAGCAGAGTGCTTTGTAATCTCCCAGTTCTGTGCTTGCTGCATTTTGGGGTTTTTTTTTTAAATTATTTTAAAAATTATTCTTTTCTGCATTCATTGCTCCAGTTTCAGTTCCCATTACCTTATTTTCCAAGACAGTTTATTTCTTTCCAAATATTTATACACCTAGAAATTTTATTTGTGGCCTAGCAGTTTGCTCACTGCTTTCACTGAGCTCTGTATTCTGCTCTGGTGGTGAATCAAGTCATTTTGCTGGTGCTGTTTCTCTTGAAGGCAACTGGAGGTGCCACTGAGGGAAGTGGCCCATTTGTTCAGGTGATTGTCATAAGGATATGACCTCTGTCACCAGAGCAGCGAGGCACAGTGCTGGGTGACTGCTGCCTGTGTGTTACCTGTTGTATTTCACTGAAGGACCTGCATATTCACCCAGGGGTAGCTTAAGTTTCTCTTGTATGGCTCTCCAGATGTGATTCATCAGTAGCCTGAAGCAGTGGTGTTTGAATCCACCAACCAGCCTGCATCTGTGCTTCCCAGAGATCTGGCTAGTGCTGTCACTCCTTAGTGTCAACTTCTTGAAAGTCAAGGAGAGCCCATGGTGTCAGCACTGGATGCTTTTGGTGGATATATAGCTGGGCTTAGCATTGTGTAGTTCTTTGTTCAGGTGGCTGAGAGAATCTCTTCATGTGAGCTAAAAGTAAATGTATCATTCGTTTATTAACTTGCGTCTTGGCAGTAATAGGAGAACTTGTGTTTTATGTGGCCAAATGAACCTGAGCACTGGAAACCATAGGGTTTTTCTCCCCTTTCTTTGCCTACACCTTTTTTGTTTCAAGCTATTAGAGGTGTCTACTTCAAGGCAGCCTGGGCTATTACATATTCAGTAGTGTTCAAAGCAAAGGCTCAGATACTGTATAAAGAGATGAATAACATTGTCAAAGGAATGAAAGTCAGCTCTGGTGGCCTCTTAGGAAACTGGAGATTAAGTGTTTGTGAGGTGTCTGCAGTTACACATGGAGCTTGTGAAATTGGAAATAGGCCTCTGGTAAACCAGTCACTGAAATGATGATGCTGTAAAATGTTTATAATCTTTGAAGCAACCTACTTTACCACTGCTTTGTTGCTGGTTTTGTAAATATTGTGATTGCAGTTATCAGTTAAAGCACGAAAAAGTGTCATGTCTCTCTAACTTGAAGCAGAGCTACCTTTTTTATTATTCAAATGTGGTCAGTTACTGCCTTTGTGTATTCACAGTACAAGAAGGGTAAAAAAGAAAGGAAAAGATAATCCGCTTCTAATTCGGTTATTTCACATTTTAATGCATTACTTTTTATTCCAGTCATGGTAAGTATCCTTGTATCAAACAGTGGAAGTGTCAGATCAGGTGGAAGAGAAATTATGACAGGGAAACTGATTTCTCCAGTTGCCTTGAAATGGCAGCTGGGGGAATGACAGGCTTTGAAATGAGGAGCGTATCTACAGTGCCTGACTTGAATTGCTCTAAACAAGCCATTGAGCAGAATTCTCTAGGGTTCAAGCTGATCATTTGAAAATGTCATGGTATGGTTTTGCTTAACCTCCTGCAAATGGAATTACTTGCTGAACATAAACTGTGCATGGACCTGTTCTGTCTTTGAGATTTAATAAATTTTGTGATCTTCCCAATCCTTTACATTTACAACATTTATTTAGCAATGTTTGGATATAATTTGTATCAGCACTGGTTCATTTTGCTGTTTTTCTTGAGGCTGTCATCTAAACAACGCAGTTCAGGGAGGAAAGTGACACTAAAGCTTAGGTTTGAATGTCAGTGGCTCCTGATTGTATTTCCAGGTTTATCCTTTTTAAGTAAAAGATGTAAATAGACCAAAAGATACCTGATAGTACCCGGTTTTTAGAACACATTTCTTCTAAAAACTAAATATGAAAACTGCAGAACTATGTCCTAGTTAAGCTGACAGCCTTAGCATGCGTATACCAACTTGCATATGTATCTTTGGGGAACTGTACAGGCCTCCATTAAATTCTGCTGGATGCACGTGTTTGAAGATGTCAGTCTTACCTTCTGCACACTTTACGTAATCCCAATGCAGCGTGAATAACTCTGGAAACTGAGCACTGTTCTTTGTTTATCTTTGATTTCAGAGTGTCAGTAGTATACCATGTCCTGTGACTGCAGTGAGAGCTTTACCCACCTTAGAAGTTAAACAAACAGAAAGACCTTCAAGCAGAAGCAGAGATCCTCCTAGGGATGAAGAAAAGGAAAAGAAGAGGAAAAAACACAAGAAAAGATCTCGGTCAAGATCTCGATCACCATTCAAGTATCATTCATCGTCTAAGTCCAGGTCTAGATCACATTCAAAAGCAAAGCACTCACTTCCCACTGCCTATAGGACTGTCAGGCATTCAAGGTGGGTTTGGAAGCCAGACACATTCTTTAGAATTCTCTGTGGGTTAACACTTAAAACATCTTTGCACTTCCTCCGTTTCATAGGTGTTTTTATACCCATGCAAATGTTACAGTCACCTTGAAGGCAGTGAATAAATACCATAAAGTGTAGTAGGTCTTCTGAAAATAACTTTAGAAATTAATGATTCATTATTTCACTAATCACATAGTGCAAAACATTTATCAGTAAATGCTTTTTCATGATTCTCTGTGAAGTACCTGGTGATAATATGTAGGAATGTGATGATAGCAGGAAGAGAACTTGGTAATAAATCTGCGGCTGTTACTGGAGCAAAGTAACTTAGACAATATTCCGATAAGAAATAGAGGTAGAGAACTAGGTGGTTGAGCATCAAAGCTCAGAAGAAAACGTAGCAGTTGAGTGGCAAGTGAAAAAATACGATGGATGAATTGCAGGAGAGATATGACAGGAATCCAAGAAGGGTGAAAACAGAGTTGAAAGAGAGAGAAGCCACAGAAGAATGTAGTCCAGTGCTGTTAACTCTGTATTTAATAATTAATGAGATTAAATACACTATGCTAATTATCCAGCTATAAGATGGCATATATTGTGTTATATTGATACTGGTATTGATTCATCCAAAGATACTTGGGGTCTAGGCACCTTTAAAGTTTACTGCCTGTAAAATTTGTCATATCTGAATGTCCTGCCACAGTTACTGTAGTCAGTAGGAAGGGCTTTGAGGGTACATTCTGTGGATCAGGCTACAGAATAGTGTTTAAGTAGATTGTAGTTCAACCAAATTGTGCATAGAAATACTGCCACAGCTGTATAAGTATGTGATGCATGTGAAATCATACTCTGCTTGCTCTTTGTGTCCCTGCCTATGGCACATGCCTGAAAAAAGCTTCTAGCCCCTAATGACAGTTTGACGAAATTTCTTATAGTTTTCTTGTGCTTTTTTTGTCTAATGAAGTGTCTTAATTGCATTAACAGGAATGTTAACATGTTACAACTTACTGGTTTATACAAGCCAGTTTAAGGACATACTTCGCTGCAGAAATCTCTGCTATTTAGAGATGCCAGGAATTAAATGAGCATAACTTGTGCTGAAACAATCAGTCTGACATGCTGCTTATTTGACGACCTTTGACAATAAGTTGTCATGACATGCTGTGTTGTAAGGCACATTCCAAATACTGTCTGCCGTTCCTTTTTTGTGCTTACCAGCATTTAAAGAGAATGATGTTGAATGAAGCTTTCCTTGTTTAAGAATGAATGCGGGTCTTTTCGGAGTTAAACACATCTTGGGAAAAAGCCTCCTCAGGTGAATCACTCAGCATTTCAACTCCTGTCAGGACATATCTTTACTTGAACCAGGCATGTCACTTCATCCAAGCTATGCTGCATGTGTTTATCCACACTTTTACTGATAGATGGTAAAACCAAGAAGAAACATCAGAGTAATGCTAAAACAATATTTAAGTGTCTTCTGTGGTACTTAAGCACAAGTATTAAGAGAGGGCTACTTAAGACCCTTAGCAGTACTTGGGTATGCCACTCAATAGGGTAATCCTGCATGTTGCATGAGTTTGCAGCAGGCAGTAACAAGATTAATGGGCATTTGCAAGCTCAATTTGCTGTATACTGAGAGATGTCTTTAGTGACTTCAGGGAGACCAGATACCTGGTCCTTTATAGAGGCTTGAATACTTGCACCAACCAACAGGTGTGTATTTGGTTCTGCCGATGAAAAGACAGCAGTCTACTGAGGTCTGCCTCAAGGTGGTACAAGGTGGAGAGTCTCATGGCGTTTTGATGGGGAGATTTTTTTTTACCCTCTTTTTTTTTTTGGTGGCCGCAGTTCAGCTGATGAAAAAGTCACTCAAAAGTCATCAAGAATAGGTAATCTACAGAAGCTAATCTGTGTGCGCTGTTCTTGAGTTTACCTCCTGGCACAAATCAGTAGACAGGCACATAACAGCATGAAAATCATGAATCACCACAACACCTGATTAAATCTGGTTAGATATTTCCTTGATGAGCTATTGAATTCTAAAACATCAGAAATCCAATGAGCTTGAATCCTGGCTGGATGAATTTTAAAATTATGCAGAAAAACAGCACCAGATTTTGCACTGAAAACTTTTTACGTGTTTAACTTCACAAAAGTTAGAGCTGAACAGGAAAGGCCTTGTACAAGAAATTGTGATGATTGAAGGTATGCTTTATTGAAGGTATTTGCTATGCCTTAACATACTGTATTTCCAAAGTTAAAGTTCTTGCTCCTGAAACAGAAAAACCATAGAATAATCAAGAGCAGGAGGCTGATTCATAACCCTGTCTGATACTGATGTTTTGATTCTCAAATGTTTAGGCAAAAATAGTGCCTTGTCTCAGTAATTGCCAAAAAAAGGCAAGTGTTACCTAGCTAGAAGATGATACTGATTTTTGTTTTTCTTTTTTTTTTTTTTTTTTTGTTTTTATTTTTAATGTTGTTTCAGATAAAATTATTTCAGTGCATTGTGTTGCCTCATTCAGAACTTGACATGTTTCACGTCTCTTTGTTCATCAGTTTTCCCTAGAAAAGTATTCTTCAGTTTCACCCAGAGCCGTGTTTTATCCAGTGTAACTGTAATATCCAGCGCTTCCCAAAGCACTGGATATTACAGTTTCCAGCTGAATGAGTAGTTACGTAAAGAGCCATACCCTCCTGGAATAAAGTGTAAACTGTTTGTGGATGCTCATCTTGTATTAAGTGGATGGCACTTAGAGGCAATCGTTACTGTGTGGACAGTGGTGCTAAGCTACTTTAGAACAGCCCTGTTTTGAGTATCCGGCTCTATATGAATGTCCCAGTCTAATGGTGTATTGTTGCCTTATTTCAATCTGTTCAAAATGTAAGATTAAAAATCACCTTTACCATTCAACTTAATATGGCAAGTTAATGGGGAATAAGATGCGGGAAGTGAAGGTAAACATCAAAATGTGCAGTAACATTCATTGCTCTTTATTCAGAGGATGTTCAGGATACTTTGCAAGCTCATCCTTTTTGATTTGTCATCTTACTCTTTTTTCCAAAATGTATATTATCCTTAGGAATCCTGCAAGTGAACTTTGCAGTATATATCTCTGTGTACCATTTTACAAAACTTGCTTATCATTTGTTTTTGTATTTTTAGAGGTTTAGAGGCTCTGCTGCATTTAAGAATAGTGTTTGGTAATAGGATAGAATTTTCATGCTTTTGCATTTTTCATATTTTCTTATGCATCTTCAGCAGTAATAAAGTTGAAAATCCTGTTCCAATAACATGAAGTTGATTCAAAGCATGTTTTGCATATTAATTTCTCTGGTTAACAACTGAACCTATTTTACAGAAACAAGTTTAAAAATCGTAGCTATATAGAGAACCCAGATAATACTGGCTTCATTGTGGCATGTGGTGCCACTAACAGGAATTCTCTGTATAAATGTATGTTATTTTCTGGAACAAAATTAGTCCTATAAAGCTCCTGGTATCATACAATTTTATTTCTAGACCAACATGACAGATTAAACAAGTCACGTAAACAGTAAACCATGCCCAAAGTTCTGTAAGGTACTGCAGCACAGACCTGTCAGTGCCAAAGAGATAATTAGTTATTACAAATATAAGTACTTGATATCAAAGATGCAGCACATTTATTATATCTGTCTTGGAAAATTAAGTTTTTGGTATCTTAAAGTCACATGTAGTAAAAGCTGAATCACTGTCTTTATTTCTCATTGACTTCAAAGCACCATTAAAGAGTTGGGTCTGAGCTGTTCCTGGCAGTGGTGCCAGGTGTCAGACCTGGGGTGGGCTGTGGGCTCTTCCACCTCACATGGGTAACTCTAAAGAACAGTGATGTCTACCTCAATCTCTGTTTCCTACCCATAGATAAATCTACTAGTTTGTGAGTATGAGAGGAAGGAAAGCAGAGGCACTTTTTACATACCGAATGATTTAGTGATTTGTTTTTGGGGGAATTGGGTGAAATTTGGATGTTCATTTTGAACTAGAGATGGAAAATCTAAGTTTCTCTTCAGTATTGCTGTTTTACTTTATACTGTTAAGTAATAAAGTAGTACTAAAGCATATAATATATCTAGTTAATGAATTATTAGCAGTAATTAGTGGTATATTTTATTAACAGGCTACTTTGCAATAAGTTTGGACAGGGTACACCTGTGTGGGAGTTTGTGTGAGACTTTTTGTCTCAGTATTAGGAATGTAGTAGACTTGGAAGTAGCTGTTCTTTGTTTAAAAAGATTGTTTGGGGGGTGTGGTTTTTTCCTCCTCCCTAAATGATTTTCTTGCTGAGACAGTGTCTAGTCACGTAATTTTAATTCCAATTTTGTAATGAGACATGCCAAGCTTCATAACCCTTTGAACTTTCAGGACCCTTCTAAGCATAACTGATAAAGGAATAAAGTGCCTTCTGGAATTACAGTCTAATGAAAGTAAGAACTGATATATTGCAGTAAAACCGAAAAGCTGGTTTTAATTGTTTGAAGCAAATGGCCAAAGATTTTAATATTTGGTGATTGGAAGAATGCTGTAGAGCTGCAAATGGCAGTTCATAGAAATGAAGCTAATGTCTTTTGCTTTCTGATTGTTTGGGCTTTTTTTAGGCTGGTCCATATAGGCATGTTTCACTAAGGTTCAACTTTTGGTTAAGGGACTGAGCCTTTTCAAGATTCTAGTTAATGCCAAAACTAGGACATTTTATTCTGAATGTGAAGTGTGTGCCTCCATATCACAGCATCCACAGCGACACTGAGCATGGAGCCGAGTCTGAGCAGCTCATCAGTGGCAGCAGCAACAGAGTGGAAAAATTATCAGGCAGCTTGGGCAATGAAAAGATTTGACTGCTGGAGCACTTTTGAGGGAAATGCTGGTAAAATGTCAAGGTGTCTGACTGAACCCAAGTTTTATAATCTGTTGTTTTTTTCCTTTTTTTTAATCCTTCAGAATGGCCTGGTAAAGATCAGATTTTTAAGTGTCAAAGCAGTTAATTTGCAACAGTTACTTCCCATTGTGATCATTTTGGGTGTGCTTTTTTGTTATAGGTGTAACAGAAATGGCTCAGGATTTTGTGTGTGTTTATATATTATCTATATTGTGTGAATCTGAAGATCTCTGATCTTAACTGGGCATGCTTTCTATTTTCGCTTCTTGATCTCCTCACTTTTCTAGGAAAACTATTTCGTCAAAGTGCTAGTGCCAAACAACACTGATAATGGATTGTTGGTCACTTACATAGGTGAAAATATTGGCTGTGCTAGGATTATTCTGCAGCATCAGGGACATTTCCTGGACTTGTCAGTGTCAGATATGCACTGCAAACAAGAACATGTATTTGTCTCTGTGAGGCAGCAGTTCTGAAAACACACCACTAATTTGGGAAGACAAGGTCAGGCCTGCCAATTCCAGGCTTTGAGCCAAATTGGATTTCTGCATACCAATGTTCGTAAACTATGTTGCCACAAAAGGTGGCTGAACTAGAAGAAAACTTTTCCATCAACTAATATGGAAGTTGTAATTAGCAGACAAGACCAAAAAATAATTCCTTTTTTAGCCCCCTGTTGGGAGTGAAAAGCAATGGGATAACTTCATCTCAAATGTCTTGAATAGGCAAGAAATCTTTCTATAGCTGACAAGTCTTGGAGCCTAAGTGCCCCAGGTTGGTATAAAATAGGCATTTGAAAGATGGTGTATTTGCATTTGGTGAAGCACAATTCCACTGAAATAAAGGTCTTGAAATAGGTAACAGAAAGCAAACTTTTGAATGTTTTTTCTCTGCTCAGGTCACGATCAAGGTCACCACGAAGAAGGACTCACACACCAGAACGGCGGAGAGATGAGAGAAGCGTTCCCACGGCGTATCGCATCAGCAATAGTCCTGGGAACAGCAGGAAACGGCCCCGCTCTAAGTAAGAGCTCCTCGTCCTGGACAAAGGGTGACCTGGCATCCTAACACACTTAATGCCTGATGTCTTGTAGTCTCCTTAGCTAGAACTTAACCTTTGTATGTTCTGGAGATTTATTTTGATAGAAAAATATTTTTGCGGAGAAAAAAGTCAAAATAGAAGCACTTGCTGTTTTTCCCCATTCTTGCATACATTTGAACACCAGCTGTCTAGTCAAATTGGTGAATGTTAATACACTTCTGTCTGCTGGCCATGAGAGTTAGATTTCACTTGGTGTTTCATATTTCCCTATTGTTAGGTCATTTTCTCATGCTGTGCTTGTGCGAGCTGTAGGACCTCTGCACAGGTCACAGCACAATTGTGATGTCAACTTTCTTGACATCATATCTGCCCAGAAAAAGGGAACTCCGATTCAGCAAACAGTTATTTTGCAGTTATTTTACTGGCAGACTGGAGTGTGAAGTATGAATCAAGGTGTCATTTTGAGATCACCCTGTATATAGTCTCTCTTAAACTATTATAGCCAAAATGGCATTTAGTCTTTAACTTCTTTCTCCTTATGTCTTGTGGAGTAAGAAACAAAGAGATCACTTTCAGCTTTATTTAAAAATTCTGTTGTTTCTAGTGACAACTTTCCATCTGTTGACAGCCTGTAATAAATTGATGTGTGGTAGGTATAATTGAGAACTTCCTAAGTATATTTCAACTGATTTAGTTTGTAACACTCATCAAATGAAGAATTCGTGCAAATTTGGTTAAGCAGAAAAGATATGGAAGCTTAAAACATTTGCTTTCCTGTAAACGCGCAGAAGAATCTTCTTTCACAGTCCTGTGCTATTTTTAATGCTGTGTTGGTGTGTCTGCTGCTTGACCACTCAACATTTTAAACTATAAATTATTTTTAGAATTGTGCCACTCCAAGCTGTAAATTATAATGGGCTTTTTAAGCTTCTGTTAGGCCTCAAATGGGTAACCAGAACGCGATGCAATAAAATGTGGCAGTAAGTACAGAAGATATAGACTGAAGAAAGAGTCTTGTAGTTAAACGTAGATAATGATATTTTTCAGCTCTCATTGCAGAACTTAAAGCAAAAACTCAGCCCTGACATGTTGAATTTTCAAGTAAGTGTACTGGACTGGTTTCCATGTTCAACTATGGAACAAATTCTTCATCATTCAGCTGTTCTATTTGTTCATCATAATCTGAGATGAAAAACACAGAAAAAGCTTACTGTAAAATCCTTTTTTTGCGTGACAAATGTTTGCCAAGATTTTTAAAATTTAAATACGAAATCTGATCTCATGTTGGTTACAGGACGATGTTTTAAGAAACCAAGCAATTAAAGTACATAGTAGCTAGTCAAGGAATAACTGACTTTGTAGGTGATGAAAGCTACAAAGTTTTTGTGTAGTCCTGAAAATGTGGGGACTACGCAGACTGTGGGGTTTTTTGTCTCCCACTTTATCATTATTTATGCAAGAAAAGTGTAAGGAGGTTTTGCAGTTTTAAGTCTCAGATGTTAAATTCTATATAAAAGATTGTATGGTAAATTCTAAGCATCAGAGTTGCACACTATTAATATGGGAATTCAATGTGTTATAGCATAGCACTTTTTAAAGTAGAGAATTCCCATGAAAAATTAAAGTAAAGGAATGAAAATGTGATATTTAAAAGATGGCTTAAAGTTGTAACGTTTTGAGATATTCTAGAAGCTTCAACAACATTCTTCTGAATAGACTTGTAGCAGTGCATACTAGAGAGATGCCTACAATGAGATATTGCCAACTTTAATTAAGACATCACTCTACTTATTCTAATTATAGTAATATCAATACTAGTATGTAAATCATACAGACATAAGTTCATAACTGGGTAAAAAATTTTGATAGTTCTATCTCTAATATATTACTAATTGAAATCTCTTTGAGTTTAATATTACCTATGAGGTGACTATCTCTGTTCTGTTCTGTCAGTAATGAACACATCAGGTACTCATGAGTCCTTTGTTTCAGCTTTCACAGTGACAAACATTTGTGGTTCTAATTTCCAGCTCACAAACAGTTTGCACTTAAGGCACACTGCTAGGTCCAGGTTGGTCTGAGTGCAATACAAGAGCTTGTTCAGAATTTTGATCTTGTGGTTTGTTGCATTGCAGGTTGGATCACAAGGAAAGGGTATTTTTCTTTTAAAAACCAAATGAACAGTGGATTTGATTTGTAGATGTTTTACATAGCTATGATTCCATGTTTTGTTTATTTTATGAGCTAGGAAAATCGTATGGATATAAATACTTTCATTTCCCATTGCATTCTATGTGTCTAATGTTGTTTGGGAAGGAACTTCCCTCTAGCAAAGTTATGCTGCGAATCTCCAATGAAAAGCTTTTTGTTGTCATCCTTCAAACTGTCAAACACTGGCCAGTAATTCCTGTACATCCAAGAAGCAGCATTTCAAGTGAGAACCTCAGGAGCCAGTAGTTGCCTAATGTAATGTATTAAAAAGAGCTTCTGAGAAAGTGTTTTGTACAATCATAAAAGTGCAGTATTGGGTAAGAATAATGCTTGCTGAATTCAAGAGAAACACCCTGTGAAATAGGGTACATAAGCTTTCAGAAGTGTGAAAAGTAACTTCAGCTGAGCTAGTGTGTAATATTGCTTTAAATATTCTTCAATAAAATATTTTCTTCTCACAGAAGTCCCCATGAGAAGAAGAAGAAGAGGCGGTCTAGATCACGTACTAAATCCAGAGCTAGGTCTCCCTCACCATCCATGTCACCAGGCAAACCATCCACACACAAAAATTCTATACATTCAGCTAGCGTCTCTCCTGTGGAGAGCAGGGAATCCAGCCAGGAACGCTCCAGGTACCGTGCTCTGTTACTGTCATACTGCAGTGCTGGTGTCTCTTGACTGTGAGGGTGTCTGTGACCAGGCTCATGGGGTGAGGAGCTGTGTGTGTGTGTGCAATGTGTGCTCATCGATAGTACAGGTCACTGGGAGCACAGCACTGTCTGCATCAGTGTGATGAAGGTGTTTGATCTCTGTTGCTTTCTGGAGTGTACAGCTCAACCTACGCCTACAGGAAAACTGATGCAGAAATTTCTGCAGCCTATTTCAAAGTTAGAAATTGGAAGCTTTCATTAAATGGGATAACCCTTTGAAGTAGAACTTCTGTTGTAGTGGTGTGAGTTGTAACATGTGTCAAGATTCATAATTAAATTATCTCTACAGAGTATAGAACAGTCCTGTTAAGAATTCTCAGACTACTGTTCCGATTTGACTGAGCAGTTGTACAAGTGATTTTTCTGACCCTAACTTACATTCTCTAGTTGACTGAGAGAACTGTTGACTAACATATGAGAGTCATGTACAGTAAAACCCAAATCAAGATGGTGAGTGAAATGCATTTTCAAAACTTTTACTATAAATTTCCAATTTTATTTTTAGGGGAGTTTCTCAGGAAAAAGATGGCCAAATCTCTTCAGCAATTGTGTCGTCAGTGCAGAGTAAAATCACTCAGGTACAAATAGACAAATTCAGAGTGTGTTGCCTAATTAAGTAGGTCTCCAGTTTATTGTTTTCTTCTCTTACCACCTTGTGCAATTCTGAACTTCGCATATGATGTAGAGACATGTTCGTTGTCATTCTTAATCTGCTTGCTTATGGGAACAACAGTTCTGTTGCTTCTCTAGCTGCTGTCCTTTCAAGTTTAATCAAGCCTCTAAAGACCAAGCTAAATTGATTATGCTGCAGTGTGTCCACTGTAAAGATGTGAAAGTCCACATTATGCTGCAATACCCCCCTTACCAACAGCCCATCTTGCTACGTAGAACTCTTAACAAGCTTCATGGAAGAAAGAAATATTTAACTTTTTTTCAATTGAATATGCCAACTTTAAAGGAAAAAATTCTCTTAATTATACTTTGAAAATTTTACAGTAGAAAATCAGAGTTGCTTTTTATATTCTGATGTTTGTTCAGTGGATAGGCTATTCTTTAAAGAAATATTGTTCAAAGATTTCATTCTGCTATGGAAATTGTGGTAGTTGGAAGTTAATACTAGCAGTCTAGTACCTTACATACATTTGATCCATTTTTATAAGAAACCCTAAGCAAGATTATTGAGGAAAAATAGCAAGTATAGGCAGCAGAGAAAGAAACCGGGAGTGTTAATGCCACAGCACTTCGTAGTCTGCCAAACAAATGCATGGGAATTCGTGGTATGAGAAATAAGATACAAACTTACAGCATGGTCTTCGAAGGAGAGTAAACATCCCACCCTTTAAAAACATCATACACTCTTCAAAGGTGATTGGTTTATGCATTTCTTGGGTTAAATGTTGCTTATGGCATAGCATTTCCTAGTTTAATAATAGTCTGCTTGCTTGAAGTGCAGCTGTAAGACACAGAATGATTACTGTATCAAAATACAGTTCTTGATTGCTATTTGCAAAAAGTAAAAAATATGAATGAAACTTAACATGAATCTGCAAGATACTTCCCAACATAGATTAGTTTAGCATATCTTTATCGTTAAAGGCTCAAAAAAAAATGGGATTTACCTAATTATTAGAGTTTTGTGCCACCAACGAGCTGGCTGACCCTAACTAAGTCAGTATCAGTATTCCATTTGTAAAGCAGAAGGAATAATGATGCTAAATTCCCTTCTGGAGTGTTTTGACAACTTCAGATGCAAAATGCTTTCAAAGAAATAAGGAATTTATTTATATTGCATTTGTGAACTAATGTTCTAAGTAACTGTGATTCGTTACTGATACACACTTTTTATTTTGCCATCATTTTTTGCAGCCTAGTTATTCAATGCTGTTTACATGAAATTTCGTCTCTTTTTGTAATGCTGTTCCAGCTGGGTGCTCAGACAAGACTGAGAGTCTGTTTGGTTTCACAGTCACTCTGCCATATGAGAAAATGCCTCTGCTGTGTAAATTTTTGGTTCAGATTTACAAAGCAAGCAAAACAACCTTTTTGTTTTAGAGTAATTGTTGCACTCTCTCTCTCTCTTTTTCTCTTTTCTTTTTTGTTTCCTATTTTAAACCTCCAGTGGTTAGTAATTGTGTGTTCATTACAAGGTTCCTTTGAAGATATGGTCATAGTTTCTTTCCGTTTCAATTGATGTGATTTCTGGTGTAGAAACTGCTTGGAATATCTATGCAGAGCACTTTATTGCATTGTAGTAAAACCAGACTTCAGTTGCTGTCATAGGAACTTTCTCCAAGTTATTTGACTCATTTAGCCTGGGGACTAAACATTTGATGGTCATGAACCCAAGTATCCAGTGTGACTGGAATACATGCTAACCCTTTCATGCAGGTTTTTGCAGTCATGTATTTTAGCTACGTTCTAAGCTCAGACACATCTGATGATTTTCCTTTTATTTTCTACAGGATCTTATGGCCAAAGTGAGAGCAATGCTTGCAGCTTCCAAAAACATCCAAACCAGTGCCTCCTGAGACCTGTTGAACTGATCATCAAGAAATTGTGTGAAAAGAACAATTGAAAAAAAACTGCCTCATCTCAAATGTACAGCTGAGCTTGGCTCACTTGATTCACAACTCGCCTAATTTACCAGAGCTCGAGAAGCTAAAACCTGTCTTTCTGTACAGAAGCATCTCCTTGAAATTTCATTAAATTTTTTCAGCCAGAATATCTTTGGAAAGTTTTTGGGTTTTGTAAATTGATTTTTTGACTAATTCTTCAGTAACATTTTATGATCAGCAGTCTATATGTGTATATTTGTAAATACTATGTTTCTGTGGAAAGTATTACACAATAATAAAGAAGGAAACATCTTTCATTAGCTAGAGTTTTTGTGGTGTCGTTAATTGTTTGCAGTTGGGTTTTATTACATACTGATTTTCTTTTTCTTTATTATTTTCTGCTTTTTAGTTTGACAGCTGTCTTGCCTGCTGACCACCTTAAGCTGAGAAATTCTGTTTATGCACAGGATGATCTCAGAAGAATGCTTGTGTACTTGGATGCCAGTACTCGATAGTTTTTGGACAAGGGATGTGATTTTCTGTCCATGAGTTAGAAAGATCTTGAAGCCTCCGTGTAAGGAGTTGACCCTTTGAAGTCCATAAGTAATGGTCAGTAGCCCCATTGTCTTAATAGTACTTAAGAGTACTTAATAGTACTTAAGGGTACCTTGTTCTCTCTACTTAGGTACAGAAAAAAGGATATATTTGGACATTCATCAGGCGTCCTGTACAGAAATCCAGCATTTTTCTGATCTAACATCTTTCATAAAATTGAAAAAGATACTTACTAACTTGTGTTTTACTGACATGGACTTATTGACTTTCTTCAGAAAGTTTGTGGCCTCAGTAAAATTGCACATTTGTTTATTACGCATTCTTTGTTGTACACTGAGACTATTCAATGTTTTAATTTAAATGCTCTTAAAATGTGTGAATTTTTACCAAAGCCTGCTTTAACAATGAGGGGGGGGTTTGTAATAGTTGATTGTATTCAAAAGGTGCCCTTATTGGCAATTAGCTAATTCCATGAAGAATGGGATCGTGGCTGTTACTGATCCCTGAAAAGGTCTGTGATCTGTAGTCAGAAAGATTGTGGGTTTAGTGACTCATGGTCCTGGTTTTCTCAAATTTTATGAAGAGTAGGTGGAAGTTGAAATGGATTAGAGAAAGTTCACGCTTCCTCATAGACCAGTTGGTAAATTATCTCCGTAGAATGACACAGATTAACAACCCCACTGCAAAAATCTTGTTTAAAGCAGGGGAGGAGAAATAGTATTGATATAATTTAAACTTAGAGTGACATGATGGTCAAAATGGTCCCTGCCATGCCACTTGCTCACTTGGAATGCAAGCACTGTACTTGAGCCATTGGAAACAGTAATTGATCAGGTTTCTTTCCAATTTGTGATCAAGAATTAGCAGAATTTACAGTCATACAAACGATATAAAATGCTGGGTCTGATGCAGGGAAATTTCATTGTGCACGTAAGCTGTGATGAAATAGAGCCATCTAAATGGTCATGTAGAATGATGTCGTCTACCACTTACTTAATTATTTCAAAGTTACTTGCAATGTTTTGACTAGAACAAAAATAACTTTCAACCAGTACCAGAGAGGCACCATTTCCTCTGCACCAGTTGGTGAAACAGTACTAGTAGAGAGGGATAAAAAAGGACATAAAGTAAATTTCATAGACAGCTGTTATAGATTGTTGTGTAGCATTGGAATTTACAGCAGCTATATTTTCGCCCCCTAAACGGAGTTAAGTCTACCATAGTTAAATAACTGGCAGCTTGGATGCCAGTTGTTTGTCAAGTAATAGGAAAAAAGCCGAGCTCTTTGATAAAATAGACTGGGCAGCTTGTTTGGCTGCTGCTTTGCAGATTTATTCTCTTTGGGAAGGTTGTTGCTTTAATGACTTCTTAAAATATTTTCTCTCCCCGTAAGCAAGTCTTCCAGTCTTCTCTTTTTTCTTTTCTTTACTCCCTTTTGTGGTATGTAGTGAGATGGAGCATTTAGCGCCAGAAAAATTTAAATTAAGTGCATTTTTATACAGCCTTTATTGTTTACCGAGGTTTGTTTGTATTTAGCACTCTCTCATGGGGAGTTGTATTCTCTAAAAAGTAATAGTGCTTTTATTATGCTATTTTTTTCTCTTTCCAACCAGAATGAACATTTTTAGCGTATTAATAGGGCTTGAACTTCTTTACCAGAATAATTTCACATTTGGAATCAATGCTGCTTCTTTTGGTCTCTCTTCGCAAAGCACTGGCTGTGTTGTAATTACTTGTAAATACAGCATGGAGCTTGTGATATAGTGAGTGCAATTTCAGGTGTCTGGTATATCAGGAGAATGTATGACCAGTATCAGGAAAGTATCTTAAAAACTTCAGACTGGGAGGTTTTCAAATTTCTGTTTTCCAGGTACGGATTTGCAGCACAAGTCCTAAGCGTCTGGAACCAGAGGTCTGGTTTTGGATCAGATGGCACCTCACAGTCCACCTCCCATCCACAAAACTGTATGTACTCAGTTCCTTGACGTTTCCATGCACCAACGGGCCTAAAAAGGCCGTGGATCACCTGGCTGTGCTGCCAGAATTTTTTTTCTGGTGA
Source organism: Dasyornis broadbenti (assembly GCA_013397935.1). Lineage (NCBI taxonomy): Eukaryota > Metazoa > Chordata > Aves > Passeriformes > Dasyornithidae > Dasyornis > Dasyornis broadbenti. The sequence continues at coordinate 81,776 of VZRN01000988.1, read as the reverse complement.
GAAATACACAAGATTGCTGCAACAGGGAGTTGAAAAATCCAGAGCGCTTCAGTTGGAGAAAAGCAGGCTCTGAGTAGCCATGAGGAAAGCACTGTGACAGCTCTTGAGTTGTCTGCAACTAGTTTTGGTTTTCCAAATTTCTCAGTTGCGTGAAAACTACATAATGTGAAATCGCTTTGCTTTAAATTTAGTGAAATGCAGTAATTCAGGCAACTCTTTAGCTGTAGGTACTTTGAATTATTTCCTCTATGTGTGTGTAACAAACCTGGACTTGGAATGTTAACACTGGATTTCCAAAGCACTTTGGAAGGGTCTTTTTGTCTATAATGTGCTAGCCTGTCTTCTCTCCTTCTCTTAGAAGGATCGTCATTTTGAAGATTTAAAAAAAAAACCCGAACAAATACTAAAAAAAATTGTCAGTTTATGTAACAGAGCTTTATTCTCTGTATTGATGCAGAGTAGCCTCTCAAAAAAGTAACACTGACAGACAGTAGGAGCTGCCCAAGAGGTATCAGGTTTTTTTCTCTGGAGATTCGTATTCAACTGAGATATCAAAAAGTACTTGCAATTTTTTTGAATCACTAAGTCATTTGCAGATGTGAGTATTTGTAGGTGTTACAGACAGATTCTCAGGGATGGATGACAGCTTTATGAAGCAAAACTGATGGCACAAAGGCATTGCTGCAGCAAAGGTTGTGTGTAGCCTTAGTTTCTTCACCTTTCTTTGTTAAAGGGCAGTGAAATAGATGAGTGTTAGGTGCTTGTATACATCTGTCCTCCAATCCCTGCTACCAGTTTCTTTCAGAGCAGGTTTCTCAGTACAGGCTTCCACTTCCTGAGCTTTGTTTAATCTGCCTATCCAGGTACAATCTTGATAGTTCAAGAGTTGAATTCAGAAAAATTTCTATTAAAGATGCTCTAATTTGAATTAGTTAGATGTGTTCAACAGCCACCTACCAGGCTCTTCAGTCTGGTGGGTAACGCTGTTAGTAGTAAAAGAGTTAAAACTGTTTGGCCATTTGAGGATATACTTTTTGGTATTCCATAGGTGAAGAGATCTGTCTTCCACTTGTTCATGGTCTGTCTTTCAGCAGTTTGGCTCTGACAAGCAGCTGACAGCCATGGAGGTGTATCTGTGGTCTCTTGGCACTGATCATGATTTCACATCCATTGTCACTTTTAACTCTCTGTATCAGACATTTTGTTTGACACCAATTATTTGGGAACGTAAACATTCTCACTTGTTAACTTTGTGCATTAGAAACATGAAAATTCAATTCTTCATTTTTCAGTGGGGCAGTAAATGATAACATTTAGAATTAATGTTTTCTTGGATTTAAGCAATGGCTATTATCTTTTGTAAAGACGTTTTATTAGGAAATCCTATTTAATTAAATTTTTACTTAATTAAATTGCATTTTCATCTATTCTTCTTTTCCCACCCCTAGTCAGCAACTAAATATATTAAGCAAAGATGTAAAAGACATGTGGATTGAGGTTAGTAAACTGCTAAAGCATCTTCTTTGCTAATTTTCCCTTTGCCATTACGATCTGAAAGCATGAAATACAGCATTGCACTGATCTAACATTGTTAATTTACAAGATGAAAATAACTTGGCTGTAACATGAGAGTTTGTTTGACATTCTGATAAATGCAGCCCTTAAAAGTTCAGTGTTTGTTTATTTTTCCAGTTGAGATTTAAACACAAATATGTTCTGAAGACAGATCCTTCCAGCACCAGGAGTATAGTTCAGTGAAGTATTACATGTAAAAGGAAAGGCTTTATTGGAGCATTTGGTTGGAAACTAAAATCTGCCTGCACACTGATGAGGTTTTGGTCTCTCTGGTGGCAGCTGGAGTGGTATTGTTGTTGTTACTCTGTTTGAACCATCAACGGATTCCTGATAAATCTTGATGCAAAGCATGTCTTTGCTCTTTGCCTTAATTTCCCCTGCGCTGGATTACACAGGAGGTGTATTCACCCTACTGCATTTTGTGAAATCTTAAAGCAAATGGTGAGCATTTGTAACAAATCCACTTTTACCTTTCAGTGAACTTGAAACTTCCCTGGTGTTAATTTAATATCTTTAATTTGGATGAAGATGATAATCTCTTGGCAACAATTAATCCTGAACATGCAGAATGACAGACATTATAAAAAGCTCTGCCAGACCATTTTAAAAGTGATGGTGATAATCTGCTGTCTCTGGCTCGCTGCTATGCTTTCCTTGGGAGACGTGCTAGAGCTTGTTTTCTCTGATAAGGACAAAATGGCTTCACATGCAATGATTGCCTGATGACAAACGCATTTTTCTCTTTACACTGAGTGTTAAACTGATGATCGCTGCACAGGAAGTAAGATGATTTCTTGTTGGTATTTGACAGTGTTACAGATACAGCTGCCTGCTTGGGTAAGAGTAATCCCAATATGCAAGGCTGGAGGAGGGCAGGTGCTGACCTCCCCAGACGGCACAGAGTGGTAGATATGATGCTTCACTGCAGGGAAACTGGTGTTATCTAGGGATCTCAGATTTTTCTTGTTCTGTTTCCTGTAAAATAAATTCTAAGGATGTATTTTTCCAGAGAGAAGTTCCATATATGCTTATATGTCGTCTACTAAAAAGCAGGACAATTTGGGATTTCTCATTAAAATGCAATCCAAAGATGTGTATCTGCAACTTTGTGTATTAGGATATGGCAGCTGTGGTGTTTGTGGCACTTTCAGTAAAATTACTGCTCTGGCTTCTTATAATAGCTTTACTCCTCCAGAAATACTAAAGCTTGAAAAAAATCTACCCTTAACTGATGAAGAAATAGGTCAGAGGGTTTGGTATCATAAGGAAGGAAACAAAATCTGTGACCTTAGCTCCTCCTTTCTGAAACTCTAAATCATTTTCTAAGATAAAATGGGAAGGAAAAATTCATTTTGTAAGGACTGATGAAAAGATGAGCATTTTTCCACCTTGAGTCGAGTAAATGAGGGATGATATTTCAGCCTTAAACTATTGAGACAATCAAAAGTAAACTGTCCACAGTTTGAGTTTGCTAGCTTATGCACAGTGAAGATTATAAATCACCAATTGCAATGATTAAAAGACTTTTATCAAAATCATAAGGTATTGCTTTAAAAGAATGGTGGGCTGGGTGAAGCCTTTGTTACAATGGTATTATTTCAGTCCTTTTTCAGTAAGCTGTCTGTGCTTCAAGAGAAGTTAGAGAGCTTTATGACCTTGACCTCATCCAGAAACCTTCTCACAGTGTACACTCAATACAGAGTGAAAAGACTGCTACTCCAGAGGTATAGTTCTAGCTGTAAACCTCTTATTCCCTTGGAATCTTACAGTAAAATGTGCGGGATTTAAGTGTAATGGTATAATAATGGCAGAGGAATAAAGGTACTTTAGATGCCACAATGTATTGTTTTTATATTCCCAGAACAAAACACTTGAAGTATTTGCATAATAAGGACCCACCAGTTTACACAGTTTAATCATGAGTCATGAAAGCCTGTGAGTTTTTAAGTTAATAGTTTTCTTGGAATTGCCATTTCAAGCAATAGATGGTCTTATGTGGATCCCTTCTGTTTGGATTCACATGGTCCCTGAGAGTTGTGCCGCTGTTCATCAGTGGGGAGATATTTCCAGATCATCTGTGTTCTCTCTGTCAGGGCCCTGGATGTGCGAATAGACCTTAATATTCCTGACCAGACTCTGTGGGACCTTCACCCACTCATCCCAGGTGCCATTCATGGGTTCACAGGGCTGTGCTCAGGCTGGATAGGTCCCTGCCCTACCACCTGCGTTGCTGTGCTGCGCTCACAGCTCCCTCCTCCAGGGGCCTCATGCTCCATGGCCCTGATTGCTCAAGTCTAATTCACTGGCTGTTGTCATTGTTGAGAGAGGATCTGTTTGCCATCACTTGCATAGCTTAGGTGAAGCTGTCCCCAAGTCTTTGGACTAGCTCTGCAGGGGTATGTTGTCGCAAGCTGAATGCCCTGTGTCTTGCCACAACAGACAATAGAAATTGTTTGGAAAAAACCAGTAAACTTAAGTAGCTTTTATTGAACTCATTCCCCTCTATAAAAGTTATATTTAAAAATACTATCCAGTGTAATCTGGGAAATCTCTTAGCTGAACACTGAGAGCTTTGTGATCCCGTTAAAACACTCTCTAAACCCACACATCCCATTGCCAAAAACTTCTTATGCTTTAAACCTTTGTACATCACGTAACAATTTGTCTTCAGTTGCATCTTTTGTTTGTACTTCTGAAATGGGTGTAAGCTTGCCTGATGTTTTTAATCAGGAAATGGTATAAATTGACAGCCTCAAGCTGTCACTGCACACAGAAACACTGAGACATGTATCGATTAATTCTGCAGAAGGAGCACATTACATTCCCACTGTTCATAATCTCCTGTTGGAACCAATATTGGCTAATGACTTTAATGGTATCGCACTTGGCAAAAATTAAACATATCTTTCATCTTTTCCTAAAGCTATTTCTGTTTTAAAGCAGTGTAGATAAGGAGACAAAGTAGACAAAGAGTGATATTATGTGTTGAATTTGAGAGAGTACTGTAAAAATGAGTGAGCTACGCTGGCAAATCTTATGGAGGTTGTCCAGTGTTTCTTCTCAAGTGAAGAAACACTGGACATGACTTGAGTCATTCACTCAAATCTGCCAACCTAATGGTTTTGATGACACTGTGATAGTTTTTTTGAGCTTGGGCACAGTAAGTGGTGCTGGAAAGCTGTTGTTCTCATACTGTGACAGTGAAAATTTGCTGGATTTTAAGGCCAGTGTAACTTTGCCAACAAATGAAGTCTTACATCTTCAGAGGCAAAAGCAATTCTGTGTTTTCTTCCCAGGATAATGACTACTTTACATGGAGCTGTGGGTAACAGGCAGTGTGCAATCAGACTTACTTTACAGAAATGATGGAACCAATGGCCTTCAGAGTCATTGCACTTGCTTCCTCTTTCTGACAATCATCCCAGCCCAAGTGAAAGGTTCTGATTTAGGAAAGCTAGGTATATGTTTCTGTAACATCTGAGTTAGGTAGGTCCTTTTTTGTTGAGGGCAAATCAGTTGAATGCCATTTTGTAAGCAGGGGGTTGGTTTAATTGTCTGTGTCTCTTTGAAGAAAGAAATAGTTTACTCTTACTGTGGGTAAGTGGTGACATCTCAGAGAGAGACGGAAATAGAAACAGCTATTGAGGATGTGCATGGGTGAGACACTTCTGCTCTCTGGACTGGCTGCTCACCAGGAGATAGGGCAATATTTAGATTCCCCAGCTGCACAGTTTTAACACACTCTCTTAACTGTATCTAGTGTGCTGAAATGTCCCTGAAATGTAGGCTTTGAATCTTGCTAACCTCAGTATTTCCTTGTGACAGTGCAGAAGAGCACTAATGTAGTCTTATTCAAGCCACAATCAAACACAGGATATGAACTCTTTTATAAAGAAAGAATGTTCTTTGTCCTTATGCTTTAAGAATATGCATACAGTAAATATTACTGTTTATCCATAAATAGGATTTGCGTTGTGGAAATTTTCATTCCATAAGTGGCCTGTCTGCAAAGGTCCTGTTTGCTAGTGTTCTGTAGCTGTGCCTCAAGATAATGCACTTGGCTGCTGTTTTTCATGCTTTGAAGTTGCCCCTTCCCACTTCACTTTGCAGGAGATTCTCAAGAACACCTTGCCAAGTCTGAAAAAAGCAACAAGTTTGGGCAGCCACCAATTGATTTGATGCTCAGGGAAATACATTCTTGGTCCTTTCATAGGCTGATGGCCAAGTTATCTCCATACAGTCTCTAATTTGTTGTTCTGTTTGTGAGGGGATCTCTGCTGGATGAAAGCAGCAAGTCCCCAGAAGCCTCTAAGTACTTTTTTCCCCCCCTGGTGTGTGCATTCTGCTTGGCTACTGGCTCACTTATGACTGGTCCAGCTTGTTCAGTTTAAAGTAGTACCCTGTCCTGAATTTCTGTTTCCAATGATGAGTACCTCAAAGCTCAGTTCTAATTCTGAACCTGACAGCTCATTCAGAATGCAGTTCTTCAATGTCTTTCATCATCTGTACACTAAAACTTCCAAGACCAAAGTTTTACACCTTTTAACCCTTTACTAGTAATGAATTTTATACCTTAATAAGAGCTTCAGCAAAGTAAGTTCTATCTGCAATTTCTGTAAAGTCACTGAGGAATCTCTGATTTCATTCGGGCATTGTCAGCAGCACAAAAGCAGCTTCTCAACAGTCTTCTATAAATGAACTGTTACCTTAAGAAGCAACTTCCCATTACTTGTTCTTACATAGTTTTTTTTTCCACCCATATCACATAGTTTGAGTTCAGCCAGAATCTTGTTCACTCTCTTTTAAAAGGCTCTCCATACACTGTCTATTGCCTCGACAGAAATTAGCAGTGGGGAGGTTGTGCAGAACCTCTCTGAAAATGCCTGATCTTTGCAGAATGGGCTCTTTGAAAAAAGCCTTCCAAATCCTCCTGTCCATACCACAGAGACTAGGACTGTGAATGATCTGCCAATAAATAATAATGACATGTCAATCACACTTCCTTTTCTCCACCGTCTTAGAGGGGTGTTTCAGTGTTCAGCAGGTAGCTGAGCTCTCTGAAAAGCATTCCAGATGATCGCTCAACATGTCAAATGATGTTGTATAGAGGTGGCTGTTTGCTGGAAGGCAGCTCTAATTTGAGTTCCTTGTGTGGATTTGTTAGGCATGGCTTCAGACAATGGCAGGAAGAAAGGGAAGTGTTCCTTATTTACCAGTCAAAGCGGTATGAAAATAAAGGTTAAGAAGTGCCTGTTGGGGATGGGGCCACTCACTGCCCTGTCCAGGGCTGGAGGGGAGAGGATGTGGCGCTGTCTCACCGTGAAGATAAATTGTACAAGATCTTGCCTCTGTTTGCTGCACTGCTCTGGTAAATCTGCTGTTCACACTGCTACTGAGCTCTTACTGACTCATGGGACAAATAACTCCAGGACTACTTTCAGAAAGCATTGCTGGCAACTAAAAGATTCAGGAGACTTTAATTCTTTTAAGAGAGGAGGGACAGCTATGGGTTAAATCTTAAAGTGCTTAGGCCTGGTTCAAGTGTGACTGTCAGCACAGCTACCTGGAACCCTGGTTTTATTAAGAAAATGAAACATATTATGATAGAAAAATTTTCCTCTCAAAAAAGTCAGCAGCCTCCAAATGGAGAGAAAGGGAGCCCCATGAACAGTGAATCAAATTGATTTGTTCTACCAACCATTGATGTCCTGAAATAACAAGGAAAAATGCTGTAAACAGTGTTGTATTGAAACACTGAATCACTGAATCTAACTTTCTTTTTAATTGGACTCTTTGAAGGATGAGCCTCTGCAGTGTCTAGAAGTGAAAAACTCAAAAGGGAGAAAATGAATATATTAAAGCAGCTAATTTGTAGCATGGTGCTAGTCTGCCCTTTCCATTCTCTCTCTCAACAGAAACTGTAACAGGCTAATTTCTTGCTGTAAAATGTTCTTTTTTATTTTTACATGTGAATCTCATGACATGCTGCATGGAGTGGGAAACAGGGAGTGAGGCTGGTGCTATCAGAGAAAATAATTGTCTCATTCCCTAAGAGCAGCACTGAAAGCTGTTCTCTAGAAATGCTTACCCTCGCCAAAGGGAAGGCAAAAGCTCTCTGCTTCTGCAGAAAAAAGGTGGAGGGATTTGCCTTTTCTGTTTAATATTTTAAATTATATTGCTTGGAGTTACAGTAACAAAACTTGGTGAGAAAGAGCTCCAAATTTCAGAATCTATTGTTATCTTTATTGACCCATGTTCATAACTAAGGTTATATTGGAAGGGGACACACGTTCCCACCTGCCGGCTCAAGGGAGTTGCTACTGTTGAGGACTGGAGAGTCCTGTGAGTGCTTTCCCCACTCCTGCAGGTTGTCACTGCCTTGTTGCCTTGCAGGGAGACAAGTTCAGCTGTCTGTGTCCTTCAGCCTACATCCTCCATGGATGAAGAAGGACACTTACCTGGGTATGAAGTCAGTGTGTCCTTGTGGGCTCCTGGCTGGAAGGTTTCTTGTGAGGCCGCAGGCAGCAACAGGAGTGCAGAAATTACACATAATTCACAAAGAAGGGTTGTTTATTGGTATGCTGTTACTCCTGTGTTGGCTGCTGCAAAATTTAGAAGTAGTTCAGCTTTTGAGTTAAAGCAAAAAGAAAAATACCAAAGCAATCCTTCTACTAACAAAATATAACCTGAACTCTGTCAGCACACAGCTCTGCTGTCCCCAGATGCTGCTGGTCAGAGAGATTTGCAAGTGCCTTTAGAAATCCATGTTGTAGCTTAAGTTTTAATTTATATTCATTACAATTTTTACCTGGGCACAGTTTAGCATAGCATTGTAAATGTTGTTAGCTGCTGGCCTTAATTGTCAGGATTTGTACAAAAATGTTGCTGTTTCACTAATTAAACTCCGTCCAAGTGCACAGCATCACGCCTTGGGCACTTCTGCTAATTGCATTGAGCTTTCTACCTGTTAGTTTATTTGGATAAATATTATAAAAAGGCTTTGATAATTAGCGACCGTTCATGAAATGTGCTTGTCATCTGTCACTATCCTCTCAGATTGCATATTTCCTGACCAGGAAGTTGAAGTGTTATTCCCTGTAACAGCATATTAACATGCCAAGCAGGCCAACTGAAAGAGGGAAAAATGAAGCTGAAGATTTTGGCACTCTGGAAGTAAAGCAAAACCATGGCATGGCCAAAGCACTAGGCTGGCCCTGGGTGGGAGTGTGTTCAGATCTCAGCTCTCCAGCTGTGTCCTTATGTGATGTATGTGATGTATGGATCACTTCAGTTCTGTGTAAGAAAAATGAATGTAATTTCACTTATTTGCTTTGCTCACTGGTGCAGAACCAAGGGCTTAAGGGCAGTGTGTTGTTTCTGAGATCTTTGAGCATAACTCAGAGGTGACAAGCAAGAAAAGCTTAAACTGAGACCAGGAGAGAGAGCAGAGTAGTAGATGCTGGGGTGTAATGTGTGGTTGCAGATTGCTGCTCTCAACTCTGAGGCCATATGTTTGTTTTACTGTGTAATGAGGTTGAAATCTGTAGACTGCTCTAGAATGCAGGTACAATCCTACACTGAGGTGTCTGCACCCCTGTTGTGTGATCACAATATTCTGTAAACAGAGTGTTTGATAAGAAATGCACTTTCTGTAGTGCAGAGGTAGACTGAGGTTTCCCAGTGCCAGAGATTCTGTATAAGACTTCTCTAACCTTTTAAATGCTATTTTTCCTGTTTTCTAGAGCTTAGCTTGCCCAATTTTCAGCTGTATCCTACTATTAAAATTGCCTCAGGAGTTAATTTTAAATAGATTGAATTCTTGGCTGTTGAAATCTGAACAGTAAATGCACATAATCTGTCATAGCAGTTTTCTTTGGCTCTGCATCTTAAATACCTTCACATCGATAAGGAAATAGTTTGTACTTTGTTTAGCAAAACAAACCTAGTGGTGATGGATGAAGAAACTTCTCCTGCTGGATTCCTTCTGATCTGTGTGTGCCTTTTCTTCTTCCCAACACCATGAGTGCTGAAGGCTTCCTTGTCTGATGGGTTCATTCAGGACGTCTCGGAGATAGGTAGGGAAGATAACTATTAAGTTAACAGATGATGGTGGTTAATGTGAACCAAAAAGATGAATGCATGGCTAACAATGGCATCTCAGATATTGAAACATGGAGTTTTCTGGGCTGTAAATAGTGTATTTAATAGAAAAAAAAGTGAAAGCGGAGCCCTAGTAATCATTTTTTTTTTCAGCAGCACTCGGTCTATACTGAGATATTTTTATAATCCTACCTATTGATCTTCTGAAGAGCTGTTGTGTTTGAAATAATTATTTCAAAGAAAGATGTAAGGAAAAAGCAAGATCGTCTTTGCGCAAGGGCTTTTTCCATCCCCTAAATATATTCTTTGTAGAAATATCTCCCTCTAAAGAGGTAACAATCATTCCCAGCATCCCGGGCTGCTGTTTTCCTGCTCCATCTGCCAGAAGTTTTGCAGCTGGCACAATTCATTAATTCTGTTCAATCTGCATTCTTTCAAACCAGCAATGAATTTGATAGTCAGCGCGCTGGGCTTTAAACATACGGTTTTCTTTTTGTTCTGAGCTACTCACTGAGGAACACAACAGCTTTTTCCAGGATTTTCTCTGGAAAGACACAGCCACATATGGATGGTGTGATGCAATCTCCATCACCTTGGTAGGAAACTGGTGCTGGTGGTGGAGCTTGTTGGAATCTAGCTCAGTGTTTAGCCATTATTATGAACATCAGCACAATATCTCTGCTTGTCCTCCAGGCTGCAGGGCCACCAGGAAAGTAAGCAACAGTGCTCTGTTTTTGCAGCCTCTTGAGTCATGAGAAGCCTGTTAACATTCAGAAAGCTGATACTGGGATGTACTGGCCGTAAGAGGTGACAGAAGGAGTTGATGCTGTCCTTGAGACACCTTTTGAGCAATGAATTTGAGTGTCCCAGCTCTGTTCTTGGCAACTCAGTTTGAATTTTGTTGATCAAATAGCACTAAGAAGGGACCAGTTCTAACACCTTCGTTTGAAGGGAAAACCCTACACTTGCCAAGATGGCCCAGAGCAGACTGGGAAAGAGATCAAAAGCGAGGAAGAATTTGTAACAGGGACCACAGACAGGAGCACAGGGAACAGTTACAGGGAGAGTGTGGTCAGTAATAGGGAAACTTGAGAAGTTCAAGGAGAAAAAAGCATGTTCTAGGGAAAAGCCTGTATAAATTTTCATGGATGCAAGTGTGGATATGTATAAACAGAATATAGAGGCAGTTATTACTATCTCCATAGCACTTTATACCATTGTTACAACCTTCAAAAGCTTACTGCCTGCCTGTTCTTACTCTTCTGAAAGTTAACTGTTTTCTGACAAAGCTCCTTATATACATAATTCGTGTAAGTCCAGGATTCTGTGCTTATTTTACTCTTACAGATCTTAACTGGAACACTCCAGGGACATCCACTTATCAGGTCCAAAGCAAAGCTTTGTTTTTCCCTCTCCTCCTTGACAAAAGGCTATCAGTAGGTGCCAGTGTTCAGAATCTGACATGCTCAGGACCCCGTTCTGTCACATTCCTAACAGTTTTCAGTTAGTGACAAACAGCTGCCACCTTCATCTCCACACATGTGTGATATTAACAGCTGATCTGGTGACCCTCACATCTTCTTTCAATGTGTCTCTGTAGAATTGAAGCAATACACACAATTTTTCTGGGAGAGATAACAGACGGGTGACTCAATGGAAAAATCCACCCACTCCTTTGACTACTCTGTAAAAATATTTCTATAGCTGCTGGTAAATTCACACAGGCTGATGAACTGAGAGCAGTGTGCCAGGACAGGAACCTGATCCAGTGGTGTAGGCATTCTTCAAATGCTTCTGTCTGAGTGTCCCTCTTGGTGCTTGCTGTGACTTGGCATACCTGGCACATTCCTGGCTGCTGGAGGCAACCTGAGTGGTTCAGGTGGCGTTTTATGACACTTCCTTTTCTTGTGAAGGAAATGATATCTGACTCTTTCTCGGTAACAAAATCCCCTCCAGAACTCCAGGGATTCACTGAAATTGCTGGCAGGTTTTTACGAGGCCAGAATACTTGGAGAGTGGAAGCTGGTGGTGGTGTGGCTGCAGTCCCTGCTGGGCTCCCCACTAACATCCATCACAATACTGGTGTTGAGGCCCAGAGAGAGACACTGAAGGAGGGCAGCGAGGGAGCAAAGCTCTCAGCTCTTTTTCTGCAGGTATTTTGCAGCAGGAACAGTTGGGTTTATTTTTGTATTATGAGATTTTGAGTGTGTAGGAGAGACTTCAAGGGATGCTGATACTCATAGGTGACTCTGCTGCTTGTGCCAGCAGTCAGAGCTGAGCTAAGGGACTTGGTATGGCAAGGGGAAAAAGACACTGAGTGGATATGCAGTCTAACCCAGTGTGTGAAGGCAGGGAGGGGAACTGCGGTGGTGCCTAATGGATTGTCCTTCAGAAATGCAGTGTTTGCCTCTGGGAATGATGCACTCGCCCAGCTGAGCCAGGAGTGCTTGAAGTGAATTAGGCTGTATAATTTCAGGTTGTCTTTGAGTCAAAGAAAGTTTTTGGAAATTCTTTATTTATTGATGTGTTTTCTTTTGCTTCAGAGAAAGAAAAGGAAATTTCCTGCAAGATGGAAAAACAATAAAGCACTTTCCATCTTGCCTGTAAAAAGTGCCTCAAGATTTTTGTGAATTCTTTGTTACAGATTGCCAACAAAGTTAATTGGAAGACTGGACAAAAACCTAGATTTTTTTTTTTTTTCTTTCTTTTCTTTCTTTTCTTTCTTTTCTCTTTATGTGAATTCTTGCCTGTGCTTTGCCTAAGAGCAATCAGTGCCTGTGCTCTTGAATGTGTCCATGTGCAAAATGAAAATGGATTTTGCCACTGGAAAGTTAAAGAAAAAAGCAACAAAAACTAATCTGGAATTGCTCAAAATAATTCTTGCATTATATCTTGTTGGCTTAAGGCTGACAGTACCTCAGAGGTACAAAAGCAACAACACAACCCTTCTTTCTCTGACAAATGAGAGAAGTAAGTAAAGAGAAGTTTTTGTTGTGCCCTCAGCCCTGGCTGGCACTGAACGTGCCCAGTGTTCTGTGCTTCCCTATTGCTAATTGGGGTGGCCTTTTCCTGCTAGGTATCTGTTCCATACCAGAAACAGGAAGCCCTGGAGCCTCTGAGAGTCTCCCATGCCTGTTTATGCTTGCATGTCCTCACAGCAGAGTGGTAAATTTATGAAACACCTCTGCTGGGAAACCACTGGCTTTTCTTTTGGTCTGGCTCTTACAGCGCTGGAAGGAGCAATGATCCATGTTGAGAACAAACAGGAGGGAACAGGTTCCAACATGCTTTACTGCATGGGAATGACAATGGCACAGCAGCTATTATCATTCACTAAAGGGCATGGAGGCTGGCTGTGTGGAGGGATGCCGCTGAGGTGAAATCTGCTCCATTATTTTCAGTAAGAGTTGTGCAGAGCATAAACGGGTTGGTATCTTTGATATGATCAGCAAAGCAGCACTAGATTAACTCCTGTGTAATGCCCTGCTTTGTTTACAGCAGCTCTGGATGTGTGCTCGTGTAACAGATGTCCCCGCATTTTACAAGTGTCCCCCCTTGCAGCATGGCCAGTGGCCCCAACCTGCTCACACTGCAGCTGGAGCATTGCAGGTACGGCCATAAATCATCAGTATTCCTTGGGCTCTGCTCTTGGCTCAGCCCAAGGTTTGTGCAATTGGTGTCATCCTTTGTCACACAGCTTCCACACCAATAAACCACAGGAAAAATAGCTCCTGTCTCCTGCCTGCTGCCTGATTAAGGTTTTTAGGGTCAGGATTCTGTCTTAGTAGCTGTCCTATAACTGCTGCAGTCTGGTCTCAGTCAAGACCTTTCAGGCCTGTTTTTGTACCAGTGAGTACAATCCCAGGTTGGTTTGGGGCTAGATGCTACCATTATATCCCAGTCGCATTCCTGAATGGCAGCCAAGGTTCCCTGCCTGGTAAAGAAAATATATAGCAGCAAGTTTTGTGACTTACTGAGACTACAGATAGAATGCAAGGCAGCAAGTCTTTCTTAAGGCACATTCATTTTCATCAGAGTGCACTGCATTTTGAAGTAAAAAGGTTGTCCTTTTTACTTATGTGGTCCAGTTTTCCTTATGTGCTGGAAAGCACAGAGAGTCAGAGAATATCTGAGTTGGAAGGGACCCATCAGGATCATTGACTCTGACTCCTGGGCTTATGCAGTACATCCCAACAATCCCACCATGTGTCTGAGAGCAGTGTCCAAAGGTTTCTTGAATTCAGGCTTGGTGCTGTGACCACTTCCCTGGGGAGCCTGTTCCAGAGGCTTCGCCACCCAAAGAGGGTGTGTTTTGTAGCATGAGGGGACTCTTTCTCATCTGCGGCTGTGAGTGTCACTGCTGGGGCTGACAGCTCGCTGACTCAGACCTGCAGTTCAGCAGCCAGGCCCTGTTAATGTGCCCAGCACACCCGGAGCTGCTCCTGCTTCCCCCAAGCAGCAATGATGCTGGCAGGACCTGGATGGGAGGCTGGGACCCCCATGGGAAAACACATTTGGAGAGAGGGGGAGAAGAGGAGGAGGACACATGGAGGATGGAGGGCTCGGCATTGCAATCTAGCAGCCACAGGATTAATGCTCAGCTGCTTTTTGTCTTGCGTGAAATGCCCAAGAGATGGGAGTTAAGGGAACTGAGCGGTGGCTGTGAGTAAGTGAGTGGTACTGGCACAGTGAAATCAGTTGTGTCAGTGATTTTTGAGCACGACTGGAGCCATCAGCTGTGTGCTGGGGAACAGGAAGAAACGTGGGTCTGATTGTGCTCCTGGGGCCCCTGTGCTGATGTGCAGGCAACAGGGAGGCAGTGGGATTGGCACAGCCTGCCAGCACTAGAAGCACTAGGGGCTTTGAAGCATAGGGACGCCAGTGCCCAAGGGCTGAAAGCCTTATGGTGGGGAGTGAACCAACCTGGATCCTGCACAGTCTGGGGAGAGCAGATACCACTGTTCTCTGTTATGGTCTGCTCCTTTACCTCTGGGATCATGGTTCTGATACAGCGTGGCCTGGACTGGATACACCGTGTGAGCTGAAGTGCCTCGTTTGATATTAACACAGTTGGGTTTTGGAGTAGCTTCTGCCAGACATTTAACGTCTGCATGCAGATTGCTGATATTCACCTCCCTTAAACCCAAGCAAGGTGCAAGAACTCTGTTATCCTTTTCTCTCAGTACATTAGTGCAAAGCCTCATGAATCTCTTTTAAATTTGAGAGAGAACATGAAGATAGTTTGCAGCTGCCTTGTTGATATCATATTTCCTTTCATTGCAGTGCCTTACCATGAAGCTGAGAATTAAATGGCTAATAAGGCATCTGCTCCAAGCAGGAGTCTCAAGATTGTGACAAAAACAGCTTACATCAGGGTTTGGGTTATTGGTTTTTCTTGCCATCAAATAATCATGTTATTAAAATCATTAGGGATACCTGTTTAGGAGTAGTGACTGTCAAAGGCAGCTTAGCTGGCAAAGCAGGTAAGTAGGTGTCTCCCGGACTTATCTGGGTACTGGAGCTGTGTCTGGGAGGTGGCTGGAGCTGTGGGGCTAGGGCAGCGTCCACAGGCAGAGGACTGTGGAGGCACAGGGGCCCCGCTGGCTGCTGCTCTCTGCGTAACCTGTGATAGATAAGCTGAAATCCTTGAAGGAGTGGACTCTGAAACAAACACGAGTGTGCTCTGTTCCGGGGTGGCAGATGGAAAATGCACTAAAATACCCCCCAGTCTCCATGTGGAAGTGTGGTGCCCAAAGGGTAAGGAATCTTCTGTGGGAGCAGGAGGCAGGGTCAGGGTCAGACTTACTATTAAACAGGGAGTTGACTGTAGGCCTGAGAAGTAGCAGCAGTCCTTTGGCATTCTGCACTCATCCCATAAGGATCCCCGAGCTCTGCACAGGCCTGAGCCCGTCTGCTCCTGGGGCTGAGCCAGCTGAGCTGGGGACAGAGAGACTTGTTGGCAAAACAGAGCTAATGGGGCTGCTCTGAGCCCCAAGTGCCTGTGCATGGGAGCAGGAGTGGGATGGGTCTATCTCAGGAGAAAAGCTCAAGGAATATCTTGGAGAGCAGAAGATGCACTCTGTTATTTGACGTGGGTGCAGATGGGTAAAATTTTTTTTGTTTTTTTAAAAAAAAAAATATTGTCAGACCTATCATTTTTATGTTAATTTGAACCCCAAGTTCATACTAATTCAATTAATTAAAGCTGTATCTTTATGGAATGGGTCTTATCCATTGTGACTCAGGCCTTCATTGCTGTGATTAGCAATGCCTTGGAGATAAATTATATTTTCAGATGTGCTGGGCATTGCTTCTGTTGTTTCCAGTTAGGAAGTGTTGCTCATTGCGGGAATGACAAAGCCACAGAGACTGCCACAGTGATGGGCTTCGGAAAAATGAAGCCTTTTTCTTATTAATACTGAATATTTTCATAAATTCTTTTTTTTTTTTTTATGGAAATTTGTTGTAGGCCAATAACACACATTTTTAAAGATGAGATGAAGGAACTGATGCACTGAACTGCCATTACACGCCGAATGCAGCTCAGCTCATGGCTTCCAGAAATGGGGATGCTTTGGCTTTCTGTGTTAAAAAAACCATTAGCAACAGAGCAATGATCATCCCCCGTGTGAAACAGAGCTGGTTCCATTCTGCATTGTGAGTGGTTTTGTGAAAACACCTGTCTGCTGGGGTCTTCCAAACTTGGATGTTCCTCGTCATGTTCAGCTCTTTTCCCAGTGTCTCAGCTGTGGTACCCAGAGATGTCCCTGCTGCTGAAGGGGCCATGCAGACAAAGAACTTCACAGTCATTCTAGTGATTAAACCTTCATTAAAGTTCACCATCTTCAGCCCCTATGTTTTTCAGTACTGTTATAATTAACTTTTAAATGAAGACTTATCTCTAATAAGCAACTGTGTTTGCTGGGTCTTTGGCTGAATTGAAATAAAATTGAAGCATATGGATATTTTTATTCTTTGCTTTCCCACCTCCTCAGGCTTAGAGGGCAGGTTCATCTCAAGTGTAATGTCACCAATTTCAGGGATTAATTAGATCCACATTTTGTGGTATAGTTAAAATACTATTTAAAAAAAAAACTCTGCAAGAGATTTTCTGCTCTGCTCTAAACCTCTAGCATCGTGTGAATGAGAGAGACACACTTGTACCAGCAAAGACAATTTTGACTGATGGATTGGTGTGATTTGGCACTTGCTTGGCTTTTTTTCTTCCCTGTAGATGAAATTCGCTGTTAAAATTGGAACTTGTTGTGTTAGAAATCATTCCAAGGCACAACCTTAGCCCCTGCTTTTGAATTTTTCACATAAACACTGAGAGGAGGAGATTGGTTGTGACTGATTTTGGAGAGGACTTGCCTGCCTTCTGGGTCCTGCAGAAGGGTTCAATCCCTTCCACTCTGTAGGTTCCTACGCCTCCTCCTCCTTCCCTCTAGTCATTACCACAGACTTATTTAAGTGCTGTCCAGCCTTGGGTGCATTATACAGATACATTTCACCCCTATAAAACTCTCAGGATGGAAAGAACTGTGTGCTTGTCTTCTCTCAGCTACTCAAACCCTCCTGCCTCTGTTTGCTGCATGCTCCAGTTCTTCCTCTGGGCTTTTCTTCCCCCTCTCCTTGGAAAGGGAGAGCTACTGAGGTTTATAGAATTGTTTCCAGGATGTGGGACGTTGTAGGATCATTTCCAGCACACTTCAGAGCAGGAGCTTCAGGTGAATTTGTTTGGCTCAAGCACCTTGGGATCAGCATCAGTCTGAGAACTTCTGTGTGCAGGGCTGGTCCTCTCTTCATCTTCACTTGAGACAGTCCTGACGCAACCTGACCCTCAAATACTGCTTATGCAAATCCTCCTTTGCATAGCTAATGGCTGTTTATTGATGCTAACCTGACCAAAATAAGTCATTGCTTATTAAAACTACATTGTCTTCTCCTGACCTTGAATTTGTCCCTGAAGTCTAACTTAAAAAGATGTGAAGAGTCCCTGAGTGACTGTTGCCTTGGCTCATGGTTTTCAAAGTGGCTACAAAGAGTTTTCCCAGTGACCTGACAGTATTGTGCAAGCTGATTTTGCTGGTTTTTTACACTGGATCTCCCAGTTTTACCCATGTGAACATGCTTCCATGTTTCTCAGGCTGCTGTTAACCAGACCAGTGGCTGCCTGTGTCAAGAGTCTTCCTGCCACCATAGTGTTCTGGGCAATGGAGGCAGGTACTGCACGTCCAAGGTAGGTACTGCACGTCCAAGACAGGTACTCACTTCACTTCCATTTTAAACATCTAATTCTACCTTCAGCAACGTTGGTCTTCACCCCTTCCCCTTTGCTCCCATCAAGTTAGTGTTAAACACCTTCCACGTCTTGTCCCTTTTGGTTTTAACATGCTCAGATTAACAATGACCATGTTCAGTGGCTAGGAAAGAATATATATATTCCACTTGACTTTGCTAGTGCTGTTCAGGTCAATAGGAAGAAATTCTTCTGGTGATGAAGGGAAAGGCCATTTAAAAATAAAGCTGTGACAGCCTGTGCTGCTAGCATGTGAACTGAAAGGATGAGTTCTTTTGGGAATGTTACCTCCCCTGCTAAAATACTTCACTATCTGTTTCTAGTCACAGCAGGTACGTGTTTGGCCCCAGCAAGCCTCAGAGAGCAGGGTGATGTTGATGGCCAAGATGAAGAGCAATGGAGAGGCTCTAAAGATCAGGAGAACTCAGTTTCCACCTCTGTATGGCTCAAACCCGTGGCTGATACCTCAGTTTGGAGGAATCTTGTGTTCTGCAGGTAATGGCCCCAGGCAGGGAACATCTGGCTCAGGGGAACACAGAGACTCCCAGAGCTGACCCTGCTGTGTGAGCAGCCAAGCCAAGTCAGAGGCTGCAAAGGCTACAGGACACCTGTGGTGGGGCAAAGGGCTGAGTTGCTTTATCCTGGTAAAGATGTAGCTTGATCTTCTACTGCCATAAAGACAGGTGACAGATGATCTCCTCACAGAGTTTGGGATCCCTTCCTTGCTTCTCCCTGTTGACATTTCTCTTTCCTCTTCCTCACCCCACACTTATATTTTTGTGGGGTAAAATTATGGAGAAGGAAATCATGATGTGGCTGGACCAGGGGCAGCGACTTCAGGACAAAGCTCTCACAAAGGGCTGAAACCAGTGCAATGCTGCCTGCTGTTAGGAGAACATTCTAACAGCATGAAGGGAGAGGAGAGAATGGAGTGGCGTGTGAAATCCATGTCAGGCCCATGTCTCTGGCCCAAGAGCCAGACATGGGGATGGCTAGAACTGGGCCAAAACTCTCTGTGACTGTCTGAGGGTGAAATCAGGAGCCCTCTGCTCCACTGCATCCCTGTGACCTGCCCTCAGGTGTGCTGGGGAAGAGAGAGGGAGAAGAGGCACAATTCACCCTGCTCCGTATCAGGAGAACAATGATAAAATGCATGTCAGAACACTTCTCCGGGTGTCAGGCTCCTGAGAGCAGCTGGATACTGCAGTCTGCTGTCATGCTGGGGTAGGGACTGATTCCACTCCCTGCTGCACTGGAGAGTTGTTTGCTCAGGCTCTGCAAAGTGGTGGTTGCTGGAGCCATGGGATGTTGTGGCAGCTTGTAAAGGTCAAGACGAAACCTCTCAGCTCTGTGTTACATTTGCTTGTCACTACTTGGGCTGCTAGGGCTGCCCTGCAGCATGGAGACCCCTGTGTCACTCCCAGGGTGATGTCCTGGATGTGCATGGGAGCTGCATTGCTGTTTTTGACAAGGCAGAGGCTGAGACATTTCTTTCAGAGGTGCAAAACCAAGCTCTTAAAACCCACACGGTCACCCCAAATCCCTACCTAAGCCCATAAAGCAAGACAAGAAGAACCTCCAACACAACTGACCTATACTGTTAAGCTCCACTTTGGCCTCACTGCCGGTGCTCAAGTTTAGCACAGTAGTTTCCCACAGCTCCATACCCATTGCTCACATTGGAAGCAGAGGTGTTACAGTACCTGGAAGATGCTGAGGATAACGGAGGATAGAAGAAGATATTTCAGTATGGGGCCAGCTAAGAGTCCTGGAATTGTCACACAATTAAATGAGACTTGTAGCTTAAGCACCTGAAAGTCTCATCAAACAGAACCTGCTCACGAAGGATTTGCAAGTTATGTTATGTCTTTGAATGTAGCCCCTAAACTTTTGGGGATCAGCCTGATGTGCCCACTCTGAGGATGTCTCAGAGACATGTCACATACCAGCTTTACTCCCTGCATTACAATAGCATTCAACAGGATTAAAATTAGCTTCAGCACTCTAATCGTGTTGCTTCTGTAACAGCAGTAAGATAACTCTCAGGCGTTGGTTATGTAGCCTCTGAGGGAAAGAGATTTCAGATGTGTTCAGCAGAAATGCACCGTGTGAGCCACAGTTATAATTTCATTAACAGGATGCTACTCGGCTCCTACTGGGAGTTGGAGGAGATTAGCATTATAATGGGGATCAGGCGCCTTTCCTTGTGTTCACATGCTCTCCAGCCTGTGGGAGGATGAGCTGTCGGAAGATGTGATCCTCAGACCTCTAGCCTGGTATTTGAGGCAAACTTGAGGCTTCTCAGAACATGCTGAGCTCTGCACAGCCCCTGCCTGGGAAGGCAATGCTGCTGTCGGCTGGGGGTTGGGACATTTGCTGTGGGACCCTCCAGGCTCTGGCATACCATGCTCCGTGAAGGGTTGTTCCCATCCTCACGAACCTCCAGCAGCAAGGCCAGACTTACAGTGATGGTCAGGGAAGCTGGGGACTGGTTTCAAATGGACCTAGTGGGATGCTGTGCGGGAGGTGAGGAGCCGAGTACCAGCATGATGTGCCTGCCATCCCTCACTTCCCTGGAATTGTCTGTCCCATGGTAGGGGTTTGCTCCACAAAGCCTGAGGCACATCCCTTGCAGGGCAAACCTTCACTACGCACTCAAGCATGTCCAGCTAGATTTGAGCTGCTCACAGAGCCAAGAAGCCTAGATTTACTGTCCAGGTACTTCCAGCATCCTGGAAACCTTCAGGTTGCCTCCAGCCTCCTCCTTCCTAAGCATGGGGACAGCGGTGTCCAGCTTTGGGGATGAAGAGGTGGGTATCTATGCACTGAAAGGTCTGGATGCTTGCCAAGGGAGACTCACAAGTACTGGCACTTAACTCCCTGCCTGCTCTGCAGACAGGAAAATGCAGCCCCAGCACGCCCGAACTGTACAGGACTGACATTTGCAAAAGCCCTGAACACCTCTCAGATTATTGTGCCATCCCCGGCTGTGAACACCACGCCGAGCACTCAGTATGCATCCTGTGGGAAACCCAAAGAGCAGCTGGATGAATTGGCATCACTGAGTATGCTCATGGGAAAGACATGCACAGCCCATGCTCAGCAGGCAGGAGAACTGGGACAGCCCAGCCAGGGTGGCCCCTTCGCACAGCCACTGGACTGGCAGCTTCCCACAGTCCAGCTCCCAGCCTTGCCACCAGCCTGGGGATACTGCCAACAGCAGTGGGAAGAGCAGGCGTACGTCTCCACTAACAGAACTGCACTGAAACTGGCACACACCCAGCAGAGGTTTTCACAAAGGTGTATTTAACCTTTGTAACACAGCGGTTGCAGGCACTCACCACCCAACTGCAGGCAGAACAGAGGCAAGAGCTTTCCAGGAGCTTTCAAGCAGTTCCTGAGCATTTTTAGAGATCACAGCAGCCCAGTCTCAGCATAGGCCATGCACATGTTTACACACACACAGCCCCTATGGGAGCAGCAGGACCCTGAGAAGGGACAAGGACATGAGAGAATGGCAGCAGGCCAAGGGCACAAAGCTCTCTGTACCACTTTTCCTATTGTTTTTTTAAGCAGTCCAAGTTTAAACAATGTTTCTCTGGGATTTCTCCTGGAACTCCACTGTTTCTGCATTGCTATGGCACCATCTCAAGTCCTTTCATGTGCAGGAGGCCCCGAGGCGGTTGGTTTTGCTGAGCAGATTTCTCACCTTATCACTTACTCTCATGGTTCATTTTCCTCAGCTCCTTTTATACATTCCAGCTCGAAACACGAGATTTAATTCAATCTGCCAGTGTCAGGATCAGACCCAGCAGGTTCACCCTAGCTTGGGACTCTCACAGGGAGCCATTCCCCAAGGAAAGGGCTGGCACAGCCCTGCATCAACTGAACACCAGGGCTGAGACGTCCCTGGAGGCATTTCCTATCTTTCAGCAGTGCTGGGCATGACATGGTGCTTGAACTAGTCTTTACATTTAAGATATCCAACTTTCTTCCCAGCTGCCTCTGCCGCTGGCTGCTCTGCACCAGATGGATGGGATCCCATCACAGCTGATGCCCCAGCTGTTGACCTCTGCAGCCTTCCCCTGCCTGGGAGGTGCTTCTTTCCTCTCCCAAATGAAATCATTTAGAAAGATGAACTTTAAAAGGAAAGTCATAAAGCTCAATTAAACTCCCTTACTTCTTTGGAAAAAAAAAATTGAAATATAAATGTGCATAGCATCTCAGAGTTTGTTTGCTCTTGCCCTACCTGTACAGCTGGGACCGGAAAGAAGTTCAGGTATCATGATGGAGCTCAGTGGCTCAGGGGCAGAGGGAAAACACCCTGAGAATTCCCAATAAATTGCTGAGAGCACATTATGTGCCTGATGATCCCTCCCTTTTCTACCTCGACTGGTTGGACCCTGCACAACAGGAGAGGGGAGGCATGAAGCAGGTGTGGCTTGGAAATGTGGAGAGCATGTCTCAGGGAAATGGTACAGGTAAAACTGCACATGTGTATTATGTAATTTCTACAGGTGCATTAAGTGTGAGGGTCAGGGTAAAAGTGAGATGGGAAAGGGGAAAAGTGATCTGGAAGTGCAGTTAGTAAGGGACCAGAAAGTGAAGTAGCTCTAAGTAACTCTGCTTTTTCAGGGCGGAATTTTTCTTTTCTACATGTATGGAGTTGTCCTTCAAAGAAAACTTTTAAGACAATTACTAAAGCTCAAAAAAGCCTTTTTTTCTTTTTTTCCAAACGAGGTTTTTCTCAAGTGTCTAACACTCTCACATAAAAGAAAACCTTTAAACTAGGTTCTAAGCACTTCAGGTACTTTTTTCTGTAAACTCTGCACAGGGTTTCACTGTTGTGTTTCTTCTTGTTTTGTCAGTCGGTTCTTTCTGGGGCTGGTCACTGGCTGCTGTGGTGGTGACACACCTGACAGTTGCTCCTTCCCTGGAGGACTCCACAGCAGTGAAGCCTCTTCCTTCTCCTGGGGATTTGTGGTGCTTGAATAAAGATGTATCTTGTCTGAGAGCTGGGCAGAACTGTGCCTGGGCTGGGGTGGCAGTGCCACGGCTCTGCTCGAGCAAAGGGACACCTGGGTGCTGAGAAGTTGCAGAAAATTCATTGTTTCACCACCACCTCCTCATTCAGTTCTGGTAAAATAGAAAAATCCTACCAGGGCAGCTTTTCTCGTGCCAGCAGGTGCCATGGGGTGTTCCTTGGTGTGTGACATAGGGTGTGTAACACACTGCCTCCCTGGTACCACTCCAGAGCAGACAATACTGTGTCCCATTACCAGTCTGGGTAATTGTCATTTCTTTGGCTTCCTTAGGATGTCAAATCTCTTGTAGGCAGCTGGGAGATCCTGAGAGGGAAAGCCTGGTGCTGGCTCCATGCTGAGGGCTGCAGGAGAGTCCTGCTGGGAGCTGTGGAACAGCAGGAAGGCTCTCTAGGCTATTCCCCATGCAGAGCTGAACAAGGGCTGAGTGAACCTTCCGGTGTGTTTCTGTGCAATTTATGTACGTAAATGTTCTATAAAGCAGTGGGACTGCTTCCCTCCTCCTGGTTACTGGTGCCAATAAAGGAGAGTTCTCTCTGCTACCTTTGAAAGAATTCCCAGCTCTTATACGATGACAAAATTTTTCTGTCCCCTTCATTGTGGCTGTAAAGGCCCTGAGGGCTGTGAGGAAAAGGAAAAATCCTATGGTGGAGCAGAGAGAAAAAAAGAAAACACCCAACAAGAGCAGCAGTGAAGCAGCACTGCAGTTGTGGGTGCAGAGCAGGATCTTGGCAGGGCCAAGCTGCCCTGGGATGAAGGATGTTCCTGTGCCTCTGGCTGGGTGGCTCTGGCCATGGAGATGTGAAGGCTGATGGGGTACAGTGGCCTGACACATCCTGAAGTGGCTTTCTGGGTGAGTGATGGAAGGTGCTGTAAATCTGTGGTGTTGTTAATCTGCAAGCAATAAGCTGCTGTTTGGCTCCTGACCCTCATAAAGTGCACACAGCTGCCTTGAGGCCTCACTTGTGCAGTTTAATCACAGCTAGGCTCCCAACAGGCACTGCAATGAGCTAGTTCAGAGAGTCTCTCCTCCTTATGGCTTCAACAAATGTTGGAGCTGCATTTCCCCTCTCCTTCTGGTCACTGCCTGGGGAGAGGCTCTGGTCTTCCTTTGGCTCCATCTCCCCACCAAGAATAGCCCCCCACCTTGGGCATGTTCACAGCCATGAGCCAATGCCTTTATATGCTTAACATCCCTGCTGCTCTTCCTGCTTCTCCAGCAGCATCTACTCCTGCTGCCACTCACTCCTCTGGGATGCTGCCACTCACTCCTCTGGGATACTGCCACCTCCAAACCCTGCCTCCATCCTTTCTTCCCACCCACATGGACTTTTTGGAGTTCAAGTATGGGAATAACCTGGATTTGAGAGAGCTCTGGGGACAGACTTGAGTTCCAGTAACTGCTGAGCATCCAACACAGCCTGGCACAACCAAAATGCATTTTTCACCTGGGCTAAGCTTGGGGAGAATGGGTGTGTGAACTGTGTCAAATGTGGGGTCACCTGCCTGACTGCAAAATGATTTATTAATGCTGCAATTATTCTCAGCTTGTCTTACCAAGATTTCCTCCTTGTGGCAGAAATCTGTTACCTAAAGCCCCAGAGCTGCTCTCACCACCTTGTGCTTGGGTCAGCATGTGTCTTCCCACCTGACACTGACTGGGAAGAGCAGCATCCCCTCTGCAGCAGGGTGGTGGGCACCCATGGGGTCATATTTTTTGACTTGTGCTGCCCAAGGAGCCCACTCAGCTGCGTCTGTTGTGTGCACCTCTCTTCCCTTGGTGCAGTGTTTGAGAAGAGAAAATTTCTTGTGCTCAGTGGGGATTTGGCACCAAATAACTGTCCCTGAGAAGATAAGAAGTGTCCCTGTCCCCAAGCCACAAGAGCTGTGGCGTGGTTTTGGGGCATCACCTGATGAATGCCAGCCCTGTGGCACATGGGAAGCCACAAAACCTCTGCCCAAAGTGCCTGACTGTAACCCAGCCCCACTCCCATCGCTAGGACACGCTTTCCCTTCCCTCAGTGACACTGTTCATCCTGTCTCCTGCTCATGTGCTGGCTAAAGGCACAGTGTTGATGTTTTGAGGTGCGATAACACCTCTGCTCCTAGTTAGTTGGTGTAAGCTTTTCCAAGTGTTTCACTTGCTGTCCAGCTGGAACAGGCTGACGAGACTAAAGGCGATCTAATGATACCTTATAACTTTAAAAATTTTTGTTTGTTTTTTTTCTTGGTCTTTTTTCTCAATAAAGTGACTGTGTTCTACTTCTCATTAATTAACCTCTGAACTTCTCATCATTGCTTAAACAAGACATCAACATCCTTTTATGGACTGTTATTGAAAAGCAACGGGAACAAGGATAGGAATGCTGCTAGTAAAGAGAAAATTACACTTCGGTTTGCATTAACGTGACAGTTCTGACCCATCCTTCTGCCTGGCTCATTATCACAAGATCTGGATGGAGGCTTTTCTGTATTGGGGACACTGCAGCAAAGCTAAGCCTGCAAAACATAAGCTTCTTTTGTATTGTTTTATAATTCATGGGTGTTAATGCCTTAAACACTGTTCTGTGAGAAGAACATGATGCAGCAGGGAAGCAGAAGTGGCTGGTGTTGTTTCAGATGGTCTTTGCTGATGTCTGCTCAGTGGCAATGTGGCCTTGAGCTGAGTCTGTGGGTGTTGTAGGTGCCACCAATGTTCTTGTAGTGCCAAGGGATTCCAGCAGTAGGCTGAGATGACCTCGCATTGGGCGTCTCATAAATCTGGAATAAAGAGAAGAAGATGGAAAACAAGATATGTCTGCAAGCGAGGAAGATAAAGGAAATTACAGAATAATATTGTTCAAATTCTTGGAGTATGGTTGTACTGGAAAAAATACACTGGGATGCAGTGATGGTGTCCTGGCCTTACACTGTATTTGTAAGAGGCAAAGAGAGGATACCATGGCTGCCTCAGGTTTGCTTAGAAGCAAATATTCCCAGGCAGAAGGGGCAGCACGGAAGAAAGTGTGACTGCACGTGTTTGAGCAAAGGAAGGGAGAGGTGGATTTCATGGCCAGGTGGACAAAGGAGCTGATTTTTTGGTGCTAAATGCGCAACAAAAGACAAAGCAGGATTGTCTGTGAAAATCTTTGAAACAACGAGGAGCAGTTTATTTTATCTGATATAAAGAATTCCACAGAGAGCTGCTTGAAAGTAATGCTGAGAGATCAGTGTTAGACTTTGAAAAAGACCTCTGAAACAGGATTTGCTATGGGTTCCTGCAGGAATGTGGCTGGCAGGGGGATAAAAGGGTTTTCCAGCAGAGGAGAAGCAGGTTGAGAAGAGCTGCAGTTTCAGGGGAAGCCAGGAAGGCTGCATTTTTCAGGTGTTATGTGAGAGAAATCTGCAAGATTTAGACATTAGAGTGAGTTAGAGAGGACTAAGCTATGCTGATAGTGGGCTCCGGTGGAATAATGTTTAGTGCTGTCTCAGCCTGTGGAGCTGGAGCTGTCCATGAGATGCTGGAGGTTCTTTGTGCCAATGTGTGATTATGCAGAGAACCAAATTCCTGTGGCCAAGAGCACTGTGAGCATCTCTGCAGCATCTCTCCAGTCCAGAACCCTGGCCTGTAGGAAAATACTGGTTTCCATGCCCCTTCCATCTTTGGTTTCCTTCCTCTAGTATAAGCTATGAAAAAATGTCAGTAGGCTGATTTTTCAATCAGAGAACAAGGAAGCAAAAAAAGCCTCCTAAGCCATCTGTAAATGCCCTGATCCACTTTGGTTTTACTCAGGGAATAGAAAAACTTCTAAACTTTCCATGAGCAATACTTAACATATGTGCAACTAGGTGTCTACCACTGGGTTTGGAAAAATAATTGCTTGCTTTTTCAATTTTATTGGTCACCCATCAGTCTTAAAAGTAGGAAGGCAAATAAATAGTTTCTGGATGATATTAATTACAAGCAAGCAAATTATACTCCAGCAACCATTTTATCCTGTAGCTACCAAAGCTTGTAGAGAACAGCAGGATAGTATCACAAATGTCCTCATTCTCAGACTTTGCAGTGTAAACTGATTCACCACTTGGACTTGGGAAGAAGTCCTTGCTGCTCCTTGAGAATTCCATGTGTGCTGTTGGAGCAGCTGCTTCTGGAGAGGGACCATGGCAGCAGGCTGGGCCCCACCCTGCTGCAGCACAGCAATTTTTATTTCCCTGGTTGATAGGGCAGAAAATTCTCATTCCTCAACTTGCCAAAATATGAGCATCTGCAGTGATATAACAGGGCAGAAGAAGTTGTATAGTATCTACTGATAAGAACTACTGCATATTTAATGCAAAGGATATTTTCGGTATAGCTGTGTTAATTGGGAAATTAAATTGTCTGTATGTTGTCATACATGCTAATTATGCTAAAGACACTGAGGAAAAATCTTCATCTTCCACGCAGCATATATAGCTAGAAGATAACGACATTTTAAATTCATACTTGTCATCTTGGTGCACAAAGGTGAAAATATTTTAAGTATGTGCATTTGCCTGGAATGTATGTGGAAGGAAAACAGATTGTGTACTTGATTACAGGTTTTTCCAAACACTGACAATAACGGGCAGATCAGGGAAACGTGCAAATCAGCTTTACTAGCATTTCTTGTTTAGCATTAAGGTTTGGTGCTAAAACAGACCACAGGTATCACCCCAAATAGCGTTTTGCTCTGTGTGTCTATTTGCCTGCTCTTACTTACAGCTGCTTGCAGTTATCTCTGTTTTGTTGTTGTGCGAAGCAAATATTTTGGCTAAAATGTGTTGAAATGCTGTTTTAACTGAGTCATTCATTTGCAATAAATGAAGCATAAAGAACGCATTTCGGAAGCTACACTTAACAGAATTAAAATCATCACGCTATTCCTTAAATAAATTCTATTCAGCAACTCGTCTGGGTAATGAATGGCATGAAAACTCCATCTACCCTCATACAGTTCTTACGACATGAGCACAGAGTTAAACCTGTGCCGTTGAAGTGGGTTATTTTGTTTACTGAAAAGTAAAGAGAGGAAAAATATTCACAGTTCCATTTGTTATAACCAGGTTCTTTTTATTGCCCAGCTTTGCTCTCTGTAGCTGTAAGGAGCTGATGGTATCCACACAATCTTCCTCATTATTTTGGGCAAAGCTTCCACCTTCCCAGGGAGAGCTGCTCATCTATTACATTCATTAGGTTAGAGTGATGTTAATGCGATTGTTCATATGCTTAAATTTGAGTATATATAGTATATATATTCAAATGTAGGGTTTAGAGCCTCTCTGATAATTTTTTTGGCCTTCATGGTCAAGCAGTGTTTTAGTAAAGAAGGATGTCTCATGCAATAAAATTAAACTATTAAAGATTCTCTCCTGGCCCTTTGTAACTGGTATGGTTGTGGATTCTCTTGGTCTTGTAATTTATGGCAGAAATCTGTTATCTGGTCTCTTGTAAGTGCTTGCTAAAAATGTTTATAAATATGTTGGGAATTACTTTCAATAGAGTATGGACAAAGCAACTACTCATCAAGAGTAAGTAATCATTCACATTGCAGCTTCTTGTGGTGCAAGACAGATTGAGGTGCTGACACAGCACAGGTGCTAATAACTAACACCTGAGCAGATGGGGAAACAGGGCATTGACATCTACAGAGGTCAGAGGTTGGGTAATTCAGTGACATTTGGCCCCCTAAAAAATCTGAGGCTTTTGTGGGGTAAGAAACAGCTGTGGAAATGGTATTCCCTTGCAATATGCAAGTTTAGTACATTCTACATTTGGTGAAAATGGGTATGCTCTTGCATTTAATGTCACAGGAAAGAATCTAAAAAGATTAAAGCACATTCGACACAGACCAGCATTTTCCATTTGGCCTGCTGTCAATCTACTTAAAACACCTGCTCTGACAGAAACTAAGAAGATTTTTGTCCCTGATGTGCAGCTGTGAGAGGATGACCTAGGAGGGGAAGATAAAATGGTAGCATGTGCCCCAAAGTCTTGACCCCCTGAAGTTAAGAGTAAAATTCTTCCAGCTGGAGTGGGCTCAATCCTTTATCTTTGGTCCAACAGCTCAGTGGCTGCTGCTGCTGCACCTTTATTCTTCATTGCCCACTTCTGAAAAATGGGATTAAAAGTCCATGTTCCACATGCCAAGCACAAGGACCAGTCTGCCAGATAAACTGTGCCCTGCAGAGGGGCAGAGAGTGCTGAGTTTGTGCGGAACACCTCAGAGGACCCAAAATTCCTAGAAAGCATTTTAAGGTGCTGCTGAAGCCTTTGTCAGTGTAACCTCAAGCCCATGACATGTCAGTGAACTCATGCTGGCAGTTTTCACTCTGTCAAGGCTGCCACCACAGAAACTGCTCATCCCGAGGGGCGGGCTGCAGGTTTGTCCCAAACTCTGGGATTCTGACACGTTACTGTGTTCCCTCTGCCTTCCCCCCGAGATTGGCTCTGATCTGCCCACAGTCATGTCAACTGTCAAAAGAAACGATTCCTAATAAGAAGAGATTCGAGAGCTGCTTAGCAGGAATTTGCTACATGTGATGTTGCTAAGCAATCTCAGGCTGGCCTGACTGCCCGGAATAACGTTTCTCTGTTGGAATACCCGGAAAAGGTTGAGGGGTGGTGGGTGACTGCTACTTTCTGCTCAGAGCAGAGGCGTCGGGAATACAGCAAGTAACAGTCCTTGTCCTGTCGAGGCTGGTGTGACGGTTATTGAAAGTGAGAAAGAGCTCTCCCTCGAGAGCAGCGGCAGCTGCGGGATGAAGGGGAGGAGGCGGGAGAAGCAGACGATGCACAGCGTTGGAGTGAGCCCTGCAGACTGAAGGAGGATGTACAGTGACGGGGAACCACGCCCTAGAGACATGGGCTCTGTGGCAAAGTGGGCGTGAACATGTTTCCATGGTGAATTTAAATAGTGAGTGAGGGGTGTCAGCCCTCTCTTTGCACCTGTGGAACCAGAGGATGGGCTTTGCTGGTCTCTTTAAGAAGCTGAACTTTGTTTTAGCATGGAGCAAAGCTCTCGAGGTAACAGCTCTTGAGCTTCAACAGGTAGCTATTGGTGAGGCTCTGAGCCCTGTAATCCAGGGGTTTTCCCTCTGATTCCTCTGGTGCTGGAGAAGTAACTTCAGTCCAGCTCACAGGGACAAAGGGTAATGAGCAATTGTCCCTGTCAATTGTCTTTAACCAACTTCTTTTGGACAAAGATTTCCTCTTCCCTTATCCACTGGTTTTCTCCAGTCCTGTCTGATATTCAGTATCTCCAGAAGCAGCTGTGGTTCATTGCTGGATTAATCTATTTGCGCGGAAGATGTCATATCAATGTCCATTACAATTTTGCCTGAGCAGCACCTAGAAGCAATTCTTCATTTCTGTCCATTCTTCATTATCTCCACTTCTTATTTATCTTAAAACAGAAACGGCAAATTTATTTTAAAAACCACCACCAACAACAACAAAAAAAAGCCAACAAAAAAACCAACCCAAAAAAACAGCTTTAAAAATCATTTGCAAAGCTGTTGAGTGTATTAATATGCCCATAGGAACTGGGGAAGGCAGATGCTGAGTAGAAGTACATGTTCATCCTGAACCGGCAGGAGCTGGAGCTGTCAGGGTGTCCCCTGCCATCTGGCCTGTCAGAGCATGTGGCAGATTCACAGCTCTCGAGGGAGGACACACTGCAGAGGCCATAGGATCCCATTATGCTGTTTATGGGGACAACCCAGACGTTTGTTTCGCTGAGACAGGATGTCAGTCGGGGATGCTCCAACCACGCGGTCTTTTCCATATCCCCTTAAAATCTCGGAGATGAGGTACTTACAGAAATGTCGATGTTTGGCAAAAAACCGTGTCGGAGCCGTGAGGGATTTCAGCCAGACGCAGATACCAAACCGAGAGAGGACTGAACCCTCTCTTGCCCGCGTGGCGCAGGGGGAGCGGGCAGAGATCGGTGCGGGTGCTCAGCGCTATGCCGAGGCCAGACCGTGCTGTGCTAACCTCCCAGCGCCGGCGGAGCCCTGGCACCGCCTCCCTCATTAGCATCCCTTCCTCCTCCTACTCGGTCGGCCGGCCGGCCGGCCGCAGAGGGGTGCATGGCAGCGGCGCTGGTG
>VZRN01000988.1:0-50383 GCA_013397935.1 Dasyornis broadbenti | reverse complement strand
CGCGGGGCCGGGGCCGGGCGGCGCGGAGCGCGGGGCGATGCTGAACCCCGCCGCCCGGCACCGCGCCCGCCGCCGGGACATGCTCCTTGTGCTCGCTCTGTGGCTGGCGTGNGGCTCTGGGCGAGCTTCGGCGGCTGGAGATACTCCCCGGCGCGCCCCGCTGCCCGGTGCCCCCCTTTGTCGCCAGTGCCCTCCATTCCTGCTCCCGCTGATCCGGCCCTTTTACACCCGGTGCCCCCTCCAGCATTACCTACGTGGTGCCACTCGTTACAGCTGGTGCTCCGCCGCGCAGAAGGAAGGGTCCGTTTATCCGCCCCGCATGCAGTGCCCCCCACCTCATACCCGCTGCACCGAGCCCTTTGGAAGCCAGAGTCCCCTTCCCTTGCACCCAGTGCATGGTACCTCTTCTGCACCCCCAGCCTGGTGACCCGACTTTCTCCCAGCCCAGCATTATGGGGCAATGGCCTCACCAGCTTTCACACGTGGATGGTGATTTCTCAGGCGCTGGGAAAGGGCTGGCCTGTCTCGAGGCCTCCCTGCCTGCCATGGAGCCACACAAATTCCAGCAGCAAGCAGGGTAAAAGGGCACGTTTGGAGTCAGCGATCCCCGAGGAGTGAGGCATGCTCGGGGATGTGTTAAGGGCTGCTCTGTGCCGGCAGCAGGTGGAGGGTTGGCTTCATTGCAGGGCTCTGCACAGCGCGGGCATCCTTGTGGTCCTGCTTCTCCCTTTACAGGTGCCTGCTCAGTCTGCCGGGATATAACAGGTTTTAGCAGGCGTGGAGAGCTTAGGTCATGTCCCTGCCAGGTCACAGTGCCAGCAGGTCTGGACAGCTTCACCCCTCTGAGAGGGAAGAAATGAAGGGTTTTCTCCTGGAGGAGTAAAAGTTTCTTGTAGCTAATACCAGTTGTAGCTCTGAGAAGCCCCACGACTATATCAAACATGGGTGTCAGAAAGACGGCTGTGGCTGGGTGTGGGTGGGCAGTCCTGGGGCTGGATCCCCCAGTTTGGAGAAATTCCCTGATACTCAGCGAATTTCCAAATGCTGCCAGTGCACTACTGTGAAGGAGGGAGGGCTTGCAGCACGGCAGGGTTATCTAATGAACCAGGGCTCGCTCAGAGCAGTGCACCAGGACGCTGCCTCTGCCGCTCAGGCTTTGGCTCCAAGCGTGTGCTCTGGCTCACAGGCTCCAGCTCAGATACTTGCCAGGGAGGACAAAGCCTATGGTTCCCCATCTGTTCCTAGGAGAATAGAAAATGTGGTGAATGTAAGGTACACCTGCATCATTATGGTGCATTCACTTTCCTCTGTAACCAAATGGTAAAGCTGGAATTAATATTTCATGCAAACAGCACACAAATTGATGTATTCTGCCCCAATCAATTTAACTCAAACTTTGACCTGCTATTACCCTCACTACCGAACATGCTACACTCAGCTTTTACAGGGTAAATGTTAATACTCGAGGGTCTTATTAGTTACTGATGACAACTTTTAGGCATAAAGGTACCTCTTCCATCTTGCACTAGATTTGAGCACTGTCTCCAAACTCTGCTGAAGAGCTGGGGCTGTCTGGCAAAGCAGAAGATCCTGGGGATGATGATAATAGAATAGAAGTAAACTGCAGGAGGAGGGGATTACATTAAACCAGGACTTATTTACACTGGGAATCCAATATTTAGGATGTACGATGGGTGTCAGGGTGCTGTCTCCCTCCTGTGGGTGTGCTTGCTGGGGCAAAGAAGCTCCCCAGCTTGAGACAGCATTGATGGGTTTCCAAAGGGGTTGAATGTAAATCAGGTTTATGCCCTTTAATGAGCAGCAGGGAGCACAAGAAGCAGAATGTTTTCAGAGGTTTTGTTAGAAAACTACTATTCTTTGGAAAGTGAGAGCCTCAAGAATTATTTGGCATCCACTTGATGAAGCAACTAAGAAATTAAAGATCTCTGAGGCCTTTCAATCAAATATTTGAAAACTAGGAAGCATGAAACCATGTCAATAGAAAGCTCTGCTAGCCTTGGAAAATTATATCCAGCAATTCTCTGTAGTAAACAGAGCATAATGTCAACAGAGCTTTTACATTCCAAATGCTCACCCCTTGCAGCCGAGAGGTTTTCAGTGCTGAGCTGGACTGTGCCTCTGAGCCCTGCCCTCCGCTCCATTCCTTCTTGAAGTTTGTTTTAAATGAAACAGTGGTGCTGGGCCAAATTAAAGTTCAGCAAAATGAAAGAGGGCTATAATTCAAAGGCAATTCTTATTAGCATGCTGCCCAAAGCAATAGAACATGGAATGATTCTCCAGATTTCATTACTAGTGGAATATCCTGCCCAGTTTATAAATCTAACTTGATTATTAATGTTTTTATTGTTCTCCATTAGCTGCCCTGACAAAGAGAACATAAAATAGCAGATGGAACAGAGCTTGACTTGAGTGATTCCACTGAATTTTAGTATGCCGCCTTTGAGATTTATGACTTTGCATTTTGCACTGCTGTCTTTACAGTAAACCCCCAACCCCTCCTCACCACAGCATTCACAAATAGCATCTTTTTATGGCAGCTGATTTTGGATGTCTCAGGGGTGCAGGCAGCAAAAACTTCCTATACGTTAGTAGTAACTGGGTAATGAGAGCTCTTACTTCACTGAGCTTTGAACCAGGTCTAGGGGGGAGATCTCCCTTCAAGTGGAGCTTTCAGAATAGCTGGTGTGTGGAGTCTGAACACTGAAAGTGTTGACCTGGAGACTGGCTGGTTTGTAAGGGAGCCTGCTGTTCCTGCAGGCAGCTCCTGCCCATTGAGCTTCATTGCTGCTATTGTGGAGACATGGTTATGCAGGACAAAACCTGTAGCTTGGGGATGGACTGATACCTGAGGCTGGGCAAGCTTGGCCCCAAGGGAGGTGCTTTGCCCTAGGGAGTTGCTTTGCCTGGCACTGAGGTTGCCGGATAGGAGTTGACAGTGGGGTGGTGGTGGTGGTGGCAGCAGTGGCATCATCACTGGGATCATCCTTCGTGGACATGGGCTCTGGTATCAGTGGCTGAGGGATGCAGGAGTGCCAGGACAGTTTTAATTTGGTTACAAGCACATGGGTGGAAATAAAAAAAAAAGACCGTGAGCATCTTTTTCTTGACTTTGTGGCCAGGGGTGAGAGGGAGGGTCTATGTATGCCCCCAAGGCATTTCTCCAGCTGGGGATTGCTGGGCATTCCTGGAGGCTTTCGCATGAGGAGTCCTTTGTCAGCCTCCTGCTCACAAAGCCCCATCTGTGTTGTTCCCAGAGAAGTTGCTCCCAGGGGTTGGAGGCATTTGCATTCATCGGTGGAGACCAGGGCCTGCGTCCCCATCTGCCGTTATCCCAAGTGGCTCTTTGTTTAGGGCAGGGCCCTCCCCTTTGTGGCAGCTTCTCATTTGAATGACAAGGATGCATTCGTGGGCAGACCGAGGTGGCACAGAGCCCTTCGAGGCTGTGCCACCCCCCACTGCCCGGCCTGGCTGTGGTGGGCCAGGGGAGAAACAGAGGTTCCTCTGTTTCCTCACGTCAGGGAGTAGAGGGACAGGACAAGCAACAGTTTCCTATGAGTTTGTGC
Organism: Dasyornis broadbenti; assembly: GCA_013397935.1. Lineage (NCBI taxonomy): Eukaryota > Metazoa > Chordata > Aves > Passeriformes > Dasyornithidae > Dasyornis > Dasyornis broadbenti. Next base: position 46,799 of record VZRN01000988.1, on the reverse strand, counting down.
CCTGCATCTCCCAAGAGCCAAATTTCAGAGTAGAAGCCAGCCCACAACTCATCCTTGCTGTTTCTGGGGTGCTTTTCCAGTCCTGAGTAGGGTAGGACCATCCTGCTGCTGTCACTGCCAGGTGCCCACGTGCCACATCTTGGTCCAGCTGCCCTCCTACTCCCACCTGCCCAGGGTCAGCCAAGAGCTCTCCTAAATTTCTGCATTTAAGTACCCAGTGGGGCATGTCCCTGAGACATGGCTTAGCTCCTGGTTCAAGGCTTGGGATAATCAGCCTCTTAAAGTAAAATCCTTGTATGAATGTAGGCTGTTCCCTGTATCAGGAGAAAGTACCGTACTTCTTCTGTTTCTGCTAATGGGGAAATTAAAAATTGATAATTCCAGCTGGAGCTTCATTCAGCCTTCTAAAATGGTGAGTCTTTAAGGACAGAATGCTCAATAGATTCCCTAAACAGCTGTGGAGAGAGGAGGTTTGCTTGGCCCCTCTGCCATTAATGCACTTCATGCCTTCCCATAAGAAGCAGTACCCATCCCAGGTCTGTGAGTTCCTTTCAAGAAAGCTAAGATACCATATTAAAAAAAAAATAAAATAAAGTGCAGTTGGTTACATTTTAAAGTATCTCTTGAATCCAAAGTACAATGCAAACTGACAAAAGGCTGGCTGGAGGCTTTCAAACAGCCGGGCTGCTGTGAAAGCATTTAATCTGGTATTAAAGCCCTGGTTGGTGTGAACCGCTCCTTCCCTTTCAGATTTGAGACCTCCATGTACAGTAATGCAATTTCCTCCTGGGCTTGGCTGCTATTGTGGCCCCAGCCGTGGGAATTACTCAGGGTAGTCAGGCCAAATTACCCACTTTAATGAAACTCTGCCTTGGGGAAAAGTGTTCAGAGCTAGTGGGTGAAACCCTGCTGTCACCAGCGACTTCCCCATGGCTGGTGCTGGGGGTGGAGCAGTGAGCTCCCATACTGGCCTCACTCTTCATCCTTGGTGCTGCGTTAGGGGTAGAAGAAGTTCCTGGCTAGCAGGCCCCTGGGGGCAGCATGCGGTGGGGCTGTACCTCCACCCCCTCCTTTTGCCCCTAAAATCGCCTGGGGCAACGGAGATTGCTGCCTGCATGACTCAGCCTGGCTATTTCGTTATTCTTCCTCATTAAATTAAACGTGCAAAGAAGCAACGCCAAATGCAACGCGTTCCCATCCCTGCCAGGCATCGGACGGGGCTCTCCTGGTTTGGTGTTGGGTGTGACTCATCAGCGGGAGTGTGTGTGTGTTGCCTCTGTGGAGGACAAGGGGTGACAATGGTATGACATGGGTGACATCATCATGAAACTGGGGGGCTTGGCTGTCTGTGACACCTTGTTTGTCCTGGCAGGTTCATTAGTGCCAGTGGCTGCTTGCTCTGACTCATCTCCAGGGCCATGCACTAATTTCTCATTATTTACTCATTGGAAAAGTGCTGCAGGAATGGGGCTGTGTGGCTCTGGGAAAGGTCGTGCTGTGGCTCAGGAAACCTTTATTTCTGGATGCTGTGGGAGCAGTTGTGTACCCCATATGGGTCTCATGTCCTGGCTGGCCCTGGGGAGGTGACAACATGGGAGGGAAAAGCTGTCATATCTCAGGTGATGATGAACATGAGCCACCACATCATCTCTCTTTAAAGTGTCTTGCTCAGACTAGAGCACCACTTGAAAGCTTAGGATTTGCTTTCAAAATAACCTGAGATCTGACAGCAACAGTTCTCAAAATGCTTGCTTTAATCAAAATCACTTTAAATGGGTAGATTTGGGAGTTTCGGAATCTCTTGCTGCTGCACACGTGCCAGCCGCATCTTCTTTGTCCCAGATTTTTATGAGGATTGTCTCTCTTTTCTGGGTCAGAGAATTAAGAGATTTGATGTTATATTAAAAAAACCCACACCAAACCACATATGCAAAGTTAAATCCAGTGCAAAACAAAGCAGATGTGGGGGCAAGGGGAAGGAGCTGCCGAAGAACCAGAGAGTTTTAGACCAGAATGAGAAACCGCTTTTGACAATGGGTTTGTTCCGAGGGAAGACCTGACATGGAGTAAATGCTGACATTCACCTAGGAGTGTGGTCTTCAGATGGGATTCCTGCTTTTTGATTAGCCATGATGATTTAATAGAAAAGAACCCAATTAAATCTGAGGAATTTCCTGCATCAGAATACACCATGTGCACAGAAAATTGTTCTTCCAAGAAATCTAGGGATGATCTACAGCTTCTGGTGACAACAGTCCAAATACGGTAACTTTGGAAGTGAGAGTATATTCAGGACTTGTTTTCATATTGTTTTTACAAGAAGTTTCTGCCTCTTTCTGACAGTGAGTGGTCAGGCAGCGTTCTTCACACCGGCTCACATATTATTTCATCCTGACAATACTGATCTTTTGAGTTGACAAAAGCAATTTTACCTGTGTCACAGGGCCCTTGCTTAAAGGTGATGTACATGTTTAGATTATATTGTCTTGTTATTTAACAAACCCCAACTGGCATCTCTGTGGTTCAGCTTCCAGCTGCCAAAGATCATCTGACAGCTCCGGCGCTTCTGTTATGTCCTGGGTTTGCTCTGAAATCCAAGTGTGTCTCACACAGCCTGGTACACACGTCCTTCTTTAAGGATACAGGACAAAAGTCTTCCTCATCCAAAATAGAAGTGGGAGAGAAGAGATCTGGACTGCTTCACCCACAGGCTCATCTTCATTTGTGGAGGTTGCTTCTCATGCACCATGGTGGGGGCATTTAACCCCCGTGCAGCTTCCCCAGGGCTCACATCCAAAACCACCTGGCTCTGGATTTTTTCACTTTCCACTAAATGTCTCTGACTGGAGCTGGCAGACTACCAAGAGATCAAAAGAAAACTTCAGGGGCTGTTCACAGGCTTTGGAGATTTCACTGCGTGAATGCTGAGGAAGCAGATCTCAGAATGGTGTTGGGACCAAGGGAGCAGCTGAACCCTGGAGGGGACCCAAACGGGATAAAAAGATGAAAAAGACCAGTGTGTGAGTAAAGGGTTCCCACAGGATCTCTTTTGAGAGGAAAACCTGGAAATACTCTTTTGAGGACACATCCACTTGATTGCTAGCTATAGACTTTCCAAAATACTGCAAGTAGTAGGCTATAGTGCTTGTTCTTGACTGTCTACATATCAGTCAACCCTTCATGAAGATTTGCTTTTCTCAGTGTGATGCTGTCACTTGCAGGAGTGCTACTGCTGATACTATTGCTGAAATACATCTCAGGAGACAAGATTTTCCTGTTTCCCTCAAAATGGAAGCTGTGAAGGTGGCTCTGCTGGGCTCCTCCACAGCTGTAATTACCAAAAACTTGGATGACTGCTGGGACGAAAGATGTAACACAAGAGAATGCTACTTTTGTCTTTCTGTAGCTCCTGGGAAGTTTAGCTACAGGATCCCAGTGAAAGCACAGGGACCAAATGATACCATGACTGCTAGAGACAATCCCACCATGACTCCAGATCTAATTACCTACAGCTCTGGAGTTGATGAATTCAATCTTTAGGAAAGGGTGTCAGGTCTCATTTATTACCAAGCAAGAAAAAAAACAAAGTCTGTCCTGTTTTTTTTTTGAGTCCACTACATGCTATCTCCTCTGATGATATTACATCTGCTCCACATTAGTTACATCCTGGCTGGTGCTTGGTCAAGGCTGTGTCTTTGACAAGGCTTGTGGTGGGGAGCATGGGAGCTCTCACAAGCCCTTAGGCTTGTTCCCACCTTGTTACCTGTGTTTCCTTTGTCATTTCTGTTCCTCTGTCATGCTCATAGTGCCCCTCAGGCACGTCAACCACAGAAGGACAATCAGTGATGATGCTCAAGAAGCATTTTCCTCCTTTGATAAGTTCTCTGCATTGAGTTGGCTTTTATTTTTCTTGTTTGTTCTCCATCTTGATGCTGCTTGGCAAATTCCCCATTGCTCTGTAGAGAGCCATACTGTCTCTACCTTTGCATCCTTCATGTCAGAGACGCATTTTTTTTCAAAAGTAAGAAGAAATTAGATTCACAAGAGGGAGATTCCTCACAGATGCACCTGTGAAATGGCAACATGTTTTATATAAAGGCACAGCTAAAGAGAGTTAGATGGTTTGGGACTTTTGCCACATTTTTTTTTATGCTGCAGCAATGTATCCTCCAGGTCTAATCAATGAGACTCCAAAACGAGTAATCTTGCCTGGCCTCAGCTGGCACTGAAGTGTACAGCAATCCAGTCCTTCCTCCCAGGTGGGATGCATGCCATATTTCATGACAAAATGACAGGCCTGTCAGACAATCTGTTGCTGTTTTGGCATTTCTGATACACCTCGTGCTTTGGTACACACTCACTCAGTGTTCAGAAAGATCAAGATAATCTAGGGGAAATCAACTGTCATGCTCCAGGGTCCTGTATGGGCAGTGAACAGGACAACACTAATTTGAGCAGTCTTCTACATGCTCACCTGGGTTAAAAACTCACCCAAAAAGATACCGAAATTTTCTTTCTCTGCCTAAAGTCCACAGCATCAAGTGCCTGATCTGCCAGGTTCTGTGGCATGAGGTGTAGTTCTTGACCAAGCAGCTTCATCACTCCCTGAAAGGCAACCTGAGCTCTGAGCACCAGGTCTCAGAGTCAAAAGCTTCCTTTGTGAAGGGTATCCAGCCCAGACTGGAGTTGGATGGTTTTTGTGTTTCTCGTTCACATTTCTGTTACTGAGGGAGGGAACAGGGGATTATTTTAACTGTTTAACTCTTGCCAGCAAAGTCTTTCCCTGCATCAGGGTTTGCCAGGAGCCCAATGTACCTTTCAGACGAAGCTCTTTCCCCAGAGGAACAGCTCCGGAGGGTTCATGCTCCCTGCCTGGTCTGTGCACGGGGTGTGGAGGTTGGAGGAAATAGGTGTCAGTGGGAGCCCCTCCGCACCCCCCGAGGAACGCCTGTTCCCCTCTGTGCAGCCCCTCTGTGTTGGCAGAGCTATTCCAGAAAACCGCCTTTTTGAGCAAAAGGAGTTTATTTCTGCAATAGCAAACGTCGTGGTGAGTCACGGCTCCGGAGCCGAGATCTCCTGGGAGATGTGCATCAGCCGCTTTTCTTCTGCAGACAAAACCCTGGGCGAGACCCCGACCCCGGCTCCCGCTTCCGCCGCCGCGGGGAGGGGACCGGGCGGCGCCGCTCGGGGACTCCGGAACGTCCCGTCGGTGTCGTGCTGGTGCCCTCTTGTGGAAACTGGTAAAATATCCGAAAAAAATACGCTGGTGCTGGGCTGGGAATGGTGGTTGGAAAGCCACCCGTGGGAGCAGGGAGAAGTGCTGGGTGCTCCCCTGGGGCTGTGCTGTGGTGCCTCCAGTTTCTGCCCAAGAACCTTTGTCACTGCTGTCAATGGTGTGGCCACTGTGGGAGATCGTATTAACTGAGCCTGGGGGCCGGGGCTCCCAGATCGCAAATCCTGCACCTTATGCACACCTTTGGTGGCTGAATCCCTGTATGGTGACAGCTGTCTGTGCTGTAAGTGGATAAAGTTCTCCAAGTGCCTCTGCACCTCCTTGTTCTTGTTCTTCAGTAATTACCATTTCCCTCATAGCAAACACCTTTATCAACAGCAGCACAAACTTTTCTTCTTGAACCAGCACTGCACCTGCCAAGTGTTCCCTGTAGCTGCAGGGCAGGCACAGACCCACTGTTACCCAACTGCAGCAGCTCTGCTGCTTTCCTTGGGAAGGCGCCACACTGCATTGGTCATCTTCTGAAAACGTCCATGTGTGAACATGCCCAGGGGACCACAGGGCCAACATGCTGGCTCTTGCCTTCACAGACCCCAGTCCCGAGTTTCACTTAGCAGCTCTGGCCACAAAGGATGGTGATGAATGGCTGCTCTGGAGCAAACCTGCTGGTGCCAAGTGACTTCTGACCCTGCCACCTGCCTCACTCCCAGGCGTCTTTGTAAGAGCTGGCAGAAATGCTGCTTTGCTGAGTAGGAAAAGCCAGCCCAGCACCATCAGTCTGTTTTCCATCCTCTGTTCTGGTTTCCCAGCCCTGTGGGGCTCTGGTAAGCCACATGCCCATCTCCCATCTCTGTTGCAGGAGCAGCTCCAGCACTGGATCTGGCCCTGCTGCCCAGGAGTCCCATTCCCACAGCTCCCCTGAGTTCAAGTTCTCCATGTCTTCTCCATGTTTCCGTTCTATTTAGTTTATTAATAGCCTTAAAAAGCTGCCTCTTTTAGATGTCTAAAGAATTTTAACTATTAAAACAAACTTGTCTCCTGCATTTCCCAGACTTGGCAGCTCTGCTCCCTTCCATGCTTTCCTGGAAAGCAGTGTCTACAAAAGCCCAGCTGTGTCAGGTAGGTCACCAGTGCCAACCCGGGGAGGGGCTGTGCATCGTCAGAGGTGAAAGGCAGCCAGAATTCTGGGAACTTTGTGTGGAATTCATCCAGAGCCCTTGCGGTGACTTGCTGTCCCTCCTGCATCCTGCCTGTGTGATCATAGGTACTTGTTTTTACTTGTGCCTTTAGAGGAATCAGTTCTTTGGGCAAGGACATGTATTTTTTTGTAGCTCTGCGATCATCTCTCAGCCTGTAGGTTATCTAGACCAATGCCGTGTCTGAACCCTGACAATTCTGAATTCATTTCTTTTTGTGTAGGAACAATGTTGTATTTCAGATGTTGTGATGAGGGAATTCAGTGTTGGGAGCCAGACTTGTTCAGAGCCAGGCTTGAACAGGGTCAAGGAGCTGAGATTAAATTGTGTCAGAACAATTTGAATAGATTTTCTTGTGTTCCTCCCTCTCCATCCGGCCATCCATCAAATGATGCCTTTTGCTCACGTGTTTGTACTCTCACATGGTACGAGCTGTGGCTGTAGTTGAAGCTGGGTCTGACTGGGGTAATGGAGGAGGAAAGTGACTCCTCAGACCTGGGTGGCCATATGAGGGGGAGAAATCCTTTTGAGCTGTGGGAGTTTTGCTCTGGTCTCAGAGGAGCTGAGATTCCACCTTTCCTTTGCCTGCCCTGTTCCTCACAAAACCTCCCAGCCCATGAAGTTAAGATTGTGGCAGTGGAAGTGCTGGATTGTGCTCAGTGCTGGCCTTCCAGAGAAAGACACTTTATAGCCATGGAATTGAGAGAAAAATACAATCTTCTAGCTTTTGCCCTCCTTGCCATGACAAGGACTTGATCTTCAGCTCCCTCTCTGCAGGGACGGGTGGGGAGGAGCACTCAGCTACATCCCTCCAGCTCCATCCCCTTAGAGTGCAGTGCTCCTCCTTCAATTTGTCTGAGATTTGGGCTCACATTTTATTATTTAGACTCTCCACTCTATCATGCTTTTTTCCTGAGTTGGTTACAGAGAAACTGCATCCTGCATGTTTTCACATATTTTCTCCCTGTTTCCCTCTGGAGCTCTCGCATAAGCTCCATGCTGATGGCTTTCCCTCTTTATTTGGGCAGTTTGGAGAGAGAAGCATCTCCTTCCATCCAGTATACAGCTGAGCTCATGCATCCAGTGTGGTAGTTGCATGAGTGTGGAGAGGAGGGTTGCCGGGGAAGGACCCTCGCTTCTGGGGTGCTGGTGGGAGCACAGATGCTGCTGCTCCAACTCTGAGCCTGTCCTGTGAAGGGCAGATGTGCCCTTATCTCCTGACAGCCCTGCCCATAACTATGTATGAAATGCTGCTTCTGAATTCCTTCTTCGCTGTTTTCAGTCAGTAATTAAAGCCTGACATATATGAACCGATTTTATTTCTTTCTTCCCTCTCTGTGCCATTACGTGGCTTTGTATAGCTTGCAATATTCCTGATGGTCGTAAAATTATCTTGGCCTTTTAAAAAGTCTGTACTTGTCTCTAAGCAAAGCCTTAAGCCTATGGGCTGGAAAAGATTCAAGTCTTACTAGCTGAGCTAAAAGGCATTAATTCACAGAATATACATATCACAATGCTGTCCTGACTTGGGGCAAGTCCTACCTGTGAGATTTCTTCTTGTGTCTGCTAGATGGGCCTTGGACATCTTCTTTTACTGCGTTGAAAGCTCTGCCTGATCAATAGATTGGTCAAAGTCAAGTGAGGGCTTTGTATTAAAGCAAGAAAAAAGACAGGTCAAAATGAAGTTTTGGGATGACTGAGATCAGCACAGAGGGTCTGGGGGAGGCAACCTCTCTCCAGGTTGTCAGGCTAAGAGCAGTGGCAGAGAATGAGGCTCTGATACCTAGCTGCCATGTGGTGACTTTAATGTTGCATCAGGTCAGTTGTTTCTTCTCCCATGCTTGTTCTGCTCCTGCTGTACCTGGTTAGGGGAGAAGCCTCATGCTGCCCATGGCAGAGCTAATCCAGGGGAGGAAGGAGAAGCCAAAGACACAGCAGATGCCTGATTAATTTTTTAATTGGATGTGCAGGGAAAGGGGAGCCACGTGCCACCTGAATTTCCTTGCCACAGCAATTAATACTCACCTTGCCATGTCCCCACCCTGCTATGGCTCTGCATTAATTGTAACACAGATGATGAGGATAAAAGATACTGTCCATGGACCTTCCCTTGTGTTTCCTTGTCCTTGGTGAAGCACTAGTCCCTCAGATGGGAATGCCTCTGTCAGATTTCCAGCTTGAGCCTGTAGCTCACCCAGGGCATACTGGCTGCTGGAGGAGAGTGCAGCCCTCCCAGACCTGATCCCAGCTCAGCAGCAAGGATTTCCACTTCTGACAGAGTCTGGAGCAGTGACAAAGTAAGACAGTGGCTGGGAGTGAACAGGCAGCCGTGCCATGGGTCAGGCATCATGCAGTGCTCAGGCACCTCCAGAAGCTGGGCAGGGAAGGTTTCTGCTGGCTTTCTTCCCCTCGTTGTTGAAGAAGTCTGATCTTTGTCCCCCGTGTCTACAGGGAATTGGGCAACAGAGCCCTCAATAGCAAAATCCAATTGACTTGCCCACTCCTAAGTTTTATTTCATTAGGAGCACAAATGCTTTTATTTGGGGATCCTTGGGGAGCCCAGTGTGCCTCAGTTCCTCTGCCTGAAGCCACGCACTGTGCCAGGCCATGGTCACCAAGCCATGCTGAGGGCTTGTTTGCAAAGCAGAAGGGAGAGGGGAAAGATGGCCAAAGGCTTTCACTTAAGGAGATAAGGGAGAGAAAGGAAAAAGGCTCTTGCAAACCCCTCCCTCTCCTCACACAGCCAGCTGACATAACCTCATTAAATGCAGGCACTCGCCTGCGTTCCTATTCACAGAAACCTGGTTTCTTGTGAAAAATTCACAGGACTCTCACAGATAAACCCAGTGCTTTTCCAAAGGCCCTATGAACGGTGGCATTAAATACAGAAAAGGAAGCAAAAGGGTTTGTTAACCACTATGGTCTCATGAGTGGTGGTGAGGAGCCAACTGACAGCATCACTGCTTTGCCTGCTTTGCCCCAGCAATGGCCTGTCAATTGCAAATGCTACCCAAGAGATAAAAAATAATAATAATAAAAAAATTTTAAAGCCAGATTTAAAAAAACCAAACCCCTAAACACTGGTTTTGTTTTAACCTGCAGCTTTAACCAGGAAAAACAACCAACAATAATGCATAACATGACGCGCTGCTGTGAATGATTGCTGAGAGGCGTTGAGGTTGAGTGGCTGGGACATCTGACCAGGAGGTGGGGGAAATATGCTCCTCACAGGGTGACTCCAGCCCATTCCTTCTCCTCCCAGTTTCCTTTTTGCCATTTCTATTCCTGACATGGTGAGATCTCCCTGGAGGAAGGATGAGATCTGTGTACCCTGTGGGACAGCAGTCTCAGGGTCAGTGACGTTATTGCTCACTCAGGTTTCTTATTTGTACTGTTGCTAGAAGAATGTTCATTTTGGTGCTGCTAGATTAGCAATGATATAAATGTGTGATGGGCAATCAATGTGAAAGCCTAAATTTGCATTAACCTAGGAGTGTATGTTTTGATTTCATTGGCTATTTAACCAAGAACAAGGTTAACTAAGTTTAGTGGCTTGATCACTGAACTTGTCCTAGTTAAGCTTTGAAAGTTGCATCTCTTTAAGGAAGGGGCCGTGTCTTACGTTGGTGGCTGCTGTTGTGGCCCTACTTGGAGACAGCTGTCTGCCAAAGTGGGTTAATTGCACCACAGCAGCAGCAGCAGATCAGCTCACACCGAGATGCTTATGCCCTTGCTATGAAAGAAAATAAAGGATGATGTCTACATCAGTGGCTGTGGCATGTAGGAAAAAAACCCCAAAATAACAAACACTGAACAAAACAAAGCTAATTGGTTATCACAGCTAGACAGGTCTCATTATCTAACCTGCTTAACACTGTTTGAAAGCTCTCTGTGGTACCCTTGCTGGATGTACCCCAAACCGTCTTCTAAAAGACAGGGCTGGAGCTGTAGAGAAAGCAGCAGGTGCCTGGAAATGTCAAATTGTCTCATTCCTGTGTTAAACAGGGGAGCAACACTTACTTACTGATATTTTTATGGCTCTCCTGTGCCACCTCCCATTTGAGCACAGCAGCATCCTCCCTTTTGCAAGCAAAGCAGGAAGAGGGACAGGATTCACCCTGCTGTTTAGGGGGGGAAGAAATGAAATACCTGCATTTCTGAACAAGGCAAAACCCTACATCATGCAGTCAGCAGAATGTGATGCTTTGCCTTGGTCCCTCTAAGGATATGCACATTCTCTGGTCTTCAGCCTTTCTGGCAGATTTTGCTGGCCTTTCTCCATAACATTTTCTGTTATTCTATCACTGTTCCAAGTCCTTGAGTCCCAGGGTGCTGCAGCCATGGCTACACACGGGTCCTCACCCCTGTGTGCTTCCCAGCTTCAGAAATAAGTATGTCAGCAAATTGTGGGCAGTTTGTGTAGTTTCCAGCTGGAAGTACCTATAGACTCTGCAGTGGCAGGGTGATGCTGATTGCATTCCTGAACAAGGTTTAGCAGGAGATGAGATTGTTCTTGTGGTATTTAGGGCAGGAGACAACAAGTCTGCACAGTTGGCTCCCGTATAGTTAACAAATGATACTTGATAGATGTGGCCAAAGAGAGCAGTGGCCCTCTCAACATGCCAGGGCATGTCTCTGCTCCTAATGAAGAGCTGTCCTGGTGTCACAAGGAGAAGGAGTCTGCTTGTGACACGATACAGATGGCCACGTTGACATTTTCAATCAAATGTGTTGACAGACCTTGTGTCATGAAGCTGAAGAAGTAACAATATATGGGCCTTTAAAAAAAAAAGGAAAAGACAAAACAAACCTGGCATGACTAAGTGTATCCAATTTACCAGATGGATTTCTGCTCTACTGTGCAGGATGCTCTCTTCCAGGAGTTTCTCTGCATTTCATATTCTGCTTACGTAGGATAGCAAGATCTTTCCATTTAATGAGTTTGATTGGTATCAAAAGATAGTCTGCATTGTTCCTGCTGGAATGGATCTCAGGAAGGGATCAGGGGTTGAATTTTTGCATATCCCGCAAGCACAGAGTAGTAGCTGCCCATAACTGGAACCATCTGCCTCATTCCGCTATCACCACCAACACACACAGCCCTTACAAAGGGTAAATGTACTTTTAGCAAAGATTCAGCAAGATAAAAACATTCATCTTCTTTTTTTGTTTATGCTAGAGGGGTTATGACGCAAAAGTCAAACCAAGCCAGAAATGGGTTTGGAAGACCAGCAGTGCTGAGGTGGTCAGATGGGATCCTTTTACCTGGCTGCCAGAACAGGATGCATTGCTGGGAAGGTGAAACCCCTTAATCTCTAGACCTGTCTGCACTGCAAATACCTCTAAGATATATATATATGTAAAGTCTGTCTGTTTATATGTAGAAAGGTAAAAGATGCCTCCAGCTTTGTCACGCTGTGTCAACACCACAGAGAGGCCACAGAAGACTGGGTATATTTTCCCATTAGAGCTTTTCCAATATATATGTTTTATTATCTTTTTTTTTTCTTTCATCATTTTCCACCCAGTGGGGGACATACAATCCTTGTGCATAATCACGCCTGTTGCCAGCGTGCTGGGAGGGGTTGTGCAGAGATGCAGGCTAAAGGGTGGTGGGGACAGCCAGTGCCTTTATCACCAGCCTGGAGTGGCTTTTGATGTGTAAAATCACAGGCACTGGCTTTACTTTCCACCTCCCACATTTGTGTGATCAGGACTGCAGTGAGCGAAGAGACACTGCTGTAATTAACACAAGGGTTGGATCTGAGGTGCTGTGCATGGCTGGAGTGACACAGGCTCATCTCTGTCCAAGAGCTTTGGGATACCATTGCCCCTCACTTGTCCAAGCCCATGTAAGAAATAACACAGAGTTTAGAGGTTGCAGGCTGCTGAGAGGACTGGCAGCAGGGTGACCATATGGCCATGGGCATGTGGCACTGAGGCACCGGGCAGAAACTGCAGGGTTGAGATTTCTGGTGGGTGCCCCAGGGATGCCACAGCCCACAGGGGACCAGTCTCCCAAAGGGGTTTGAAGCTATGAAGGGGTACATCCCAACAGTCTGTCCTTCAGCATATGGCTACGCAGTTCCCTGTCTTTTCAAACAGACATGAGTCACAACAACACACTGTACCGGTGTTCTTTAAGGGAACATTCAAAGCCATGGAAAAATTATTTATTATCTGCAGCCTGCATAACGTGTTGCTGTTGACCGAGTGGCTGCGGTGGCTGGTGCCATCAGTCACAACAGGCACCTCTAAGGCTTCTTGCTACTTGTGATTGGAGCTAGGAACGAGAACTAATAAGGGAGGTGGTTGTTCACAGGTGATGTTCAGTTAAGCCAGGTCACTGGTAAGGAGAGGGGCTGGGACCCGTGTCTTTGGCTCTCAACTCTCATGCGGAAGTGGCTGTTGCTGTCTACCCAGCTGTGGTGGTCTGGTACATAGACAACTGGTGCTGCATAATTCAGCATGACGTGTAATACCTAAAGAAATAACACTGTTTACAGATGGGCAGATTTATTATTCCTTAAATTAGCATTTGGGGTGAGGAAGGTGCTGGTAAAAGCAAATTCTGTGTTGAATGGTTCAGTTCATTTGCCAAAGTCAGGCACTGTATCATTGGAATCCCTCTGGGGAGGAGTGTAATCTGGAGATTTATTTAGTCTCTGCTTCTGTTCTGGTTGTTTTCTGCAAAGCTGCTTTGGTCCCAGGTTATGATTAACACCGGTTCTCACTGAGAGCAGAGTCATCTGGTAGCCACAGGAAAATGCTCTGCACTGGTCATAACAGGTTAAATTATTCATTTCAGTTAGTTTGTTTTAATAATTAAAGGGGTTTTTTTTTTTTGGTCATGTTTTGCAAATTGTCCAACACACTGTGGTGATACAGGGCTCTTTGTTCTATCTGTGGGTAATTTCTTCCAGCTTATGCAACCTTTGGGGTGCTCCTGAAGTACTTCTGCAGAGTTCCTGGTGTTTTCACCTGAGGTCTGATCACCTGAGAATTGTGATACTATTGCTTCCTCTGGTTTAACAGCCTTGCTTGTGAAGCCAGAAGGCTCTTTTTTTCCTGTTCACCAGTTGGTCACAGCATCAATAATTGTTTGAGACACTTGTACGGCTAATAGAAAGAACCTGTCAACAAGAAAAGCTCATTGTAATACCACTGCTTTAAAGAGACTGGGGAAAGCAACAAGGCCAACCAGAAAGTAAATGTTTTGTTCCTACAGTAACATAGATCTGGGGACAGGAGACATAAGTAGACCCTAATTCTCTCCCAAATGGATGTTCTATTTCACACCCCAGCACAACTTCTGATTTATGGATTTCTTAACATCACAATATTTTCACTGCTAAAACCAAATGGGAAGATGCAGCTAAGTCCTGATCTAAAAGCCTCTGAGGTAAATACAGGGGCTACAGCTGCTGTTAGCAGTCCTTGGACCAGTCCTAGCACCAAGCATGGTAATAACAGCATTTGAATTCCCAGTTTGCAGAGGACTGGAGAATTTCTACAGTCTCTTGAAAGGGATATTGAGCCATGCTGCAAGCATATTTCAACAGGCAGCCTGTGTCCTGAGGTTATCTCGAAATAAGCTACCAAGTGTAGCTAGCTGGAGGGAAGTGNGGAAGGAAGGAAGGAAGGAAGGAAGGAAGGAAGGAAGGAAGGAAGGAAGGAAGGAAGGAAGGAAGGAAGGAACTGATCTGCAAACTAATGAGGGAAAGAAAGATGTGCAGCTGAGCTGATTCATCAAGGTAAAATGTTGTTGGCTGCTGTAAATGAGGAACCAGTTAAGTCATGCTGGAGGTTCAGCTCTAAAGGCTAGGATGAAGGCTGAGAGTTCTGAACAAGGACATGAACAGGCCGTGGCAATTTCTGGTGTTCCTGGCCATACTGCAAGGAGGCAGGTCTGGAGTCCATCCTGGAGAAGACACTGTCCTAACAAAGGATCTGGTAAATGGAGTTAGCGAGGATTTGTTTTGATGTATAGAAGCCTGTTCAGTTCACTGCCAGATGTGCTTTGTTTAATGACTGAAACCAAAGGACTAGGAGCTCATCTCTGTGAGACTAGGAGAGAATACAGATTAACTGCATTGTGCTCTCAGTGTGGTACTGACTTTCCCTACATATCATAAGCCATGAGGTGTTCGGGTCTGATGAGATGGCCAGGCTCATTAAACTCATTGAGCAAAATCAGGCCCTCTCATGTCACCCCTTAGCAGAACCTCCCTGTGTATTCTTATTTCGATAAAGCACAATTTGTACTTCTTTTAGAAGAACTCATCATTGTCTTGCTCATCTTGGTCTCAATCCAGTAGGAAGATAGGAGTGTTTGGAAGTTCTCTGCACAGTCTGTTTGGGTGATGTCAATAGCCCTATGTCAGATACTTGGCAGGCTTGGAGATTTTAAGTCCAAATATCTGTGTGCTGACAGAGCCTCCCCACTGCATGCAGGGCAGATGTCCTCACTCCCGTGATTGAGAGGGCTCAGGGAGCCTCCTGATGCTGGAATTCCCTTGGACATGGACCACAGCAGCTGCCCTCCCTGCTGTATGGATGGGACAGGGTGGAGGAGCATGGGGAGAGGAAGGTCAAGGCACGTTCTGTTCTCTCAGTCCATCTCCAGCAGATGTTTCCCGAGGAGCACTGTCCAGCTGGCTCTGCTCACAGCAGCCCCCAGGCAGCTTTGGACTCTGACGATCCTTGTACAAAATTCTCCAGGAAGCCACAGGTAGTGCTTTCCTGTGCCCAGAAAAGACCAAATTTACAAAGTCTTGGTTTTCACTTCATAGAGAGAGGATGTGATTTCATGGATGAGGCAATCACTCACTAGGATTTATTGTGCCATGTCAAGGAGGGAGACCTCTTCCCTGGCTATTTGTGGATTGCAGGTGGGCACATGGGGAGAGGAGTTCTGGGCTTAAAAATGCTGCCCGAACTGTATCTGGTGCCATTTAATTTAGCCCTGTCACGGCAGATCTGAGGCTAGATTTGATCCTGTCATACCTGCTCAGAGCACAACAGTGGGTGATGCTGGTAGAGAAGAGGGGATGCCAGGGGCAAGGGTTTCCTGAGTCTGGGCACATGCTGGCTGCTGGTCTCTAGCACAGAAGGAGCCAGCATCCAAAACTGCCTGTCCTAGGGTTTTGTGTGAGCTGTGAACATCACAGATCATCATCTGCAGCCACTTCAAGAGTGGTGACTGGCAGGTCTTGTGGATTCCTGTTGCTCCATCTCTTACACTGGAGTTGAGTTTTCCTCTACTCGGCTTAGCCACTGTCCATCCTACCTGGAGTCATCAGTCAAAACCATACTCATGGTTCATCCTGTGTAAATGGAGGTGGAGCAAGCCTGTGAATTAACCCAACAGCTACCACACTGACTGATGCAAAGCCAGGCAAAGCCTGGGTACCAGCAGCACAGCTCTAAAGTGGATTTGAAAGCACATCCAAACTCTGATACTCCGGTATTTACGAGCCATATATTGCAATGGTAGTTACTTATTGTGCTTCTCAAAGGAATAGAACACTGGTGTTGCTTAGCTCCCCTCCTGTGATGTTACTGGCCTCTGGGCCCACCAGAGGACTAGAGCGCACTGTGGTTTTATTTCTCATGCAAGTTCTGGCATTTTCCTTTGTAGTGAGTGATTCTGAGGATACTCAGGGAGAGCCAAGGTCCCAGGGTTGCTGTTCAGCACAGGATCAAATCTAGCCTCAGACTCAGGCATCCGTCACCGAGACATGGCGCTACCAGGTGAGAGCCTCCTGTGCCTGCCACAAGCAGCCTCCAACTGCACCTGCACAATGTAGAAGGGCTATTTTCATAAAACCAGCCATGAGTTACATGGTTTAGAGCCATTTCTGTAGCAAGATAAAAGGATGCTGATTCAGTCATTTACCTAACTTCCCATCACAGTTCAACAGACCATTATACACCAGGCATTTCTTCTTTTCCTTCCCAGATAACTCAGTGTTGACCAAGGATGCTTCACCACAACAGGCAGCATAGTGCAAAACTAGGACTGATTTAAAACCAAAAAACTATTACTGTTGAAGCCGCTTTTTGATGTTCATGTGGAATTTCAATTACACACAGATTTTTTTTTTTTGGCATTGTTCATTGACTTCAAATGGAAATTTTTAGGATATGCTGGAAAACATCCAGTGATTGAAGGACTCCCTAAAGCCCTGGTGTATTAAATCTCCACCAAGAGAAATACACATTTATGTTGAAAATGCAGAATAAACTGTATCTTGTTTATGTTTTGTCACTTTTTGGTGCTCTGGAAAGAAATCTAAGCCATCTGTAGTAAACACTGCTGCGCTGCACTGCTCTGCCGCCTTCTATGGGTGGGAATTGGTTCTTTGATCTTTAGTTCAAAGGGGTTGATAAGGCTGTTTCTGTGGTCTGCAGAGAATTTCCTTCTGCTTCTACAACATCTCTTAATTAAGTCTCTGTTTCTGGGAAGGCTCTGGGTATCCCTCCAACCAAAGAGATGTTTACACCTTATGTAACATCTCTTGCGGAGTGGATGAAGCTTGTCTCCAAATCACCACAGCCCTCTTCTGTGCCCACTTTGCCTGGTGAAGGACATCCTCCCCAGGAGAGTGGTAACATGAGCGGAGCTGTTCAAATGAGCATTTGAGGTTACATGCTAGACCTGACCATGTCTGACAGGACCCACAGGCAGCCAAGTTGCTGGCTGTGGAACATTTAAAGCATGGGGTAGGGAGAGGAAGTCATTAGCAGCTGCATTAACTTCCACCCTGGATTCTGTGAACGTTTGCTCAAATTAAAGAGCTGTTTGGATTCAAGCGGCTCCTCTGACGGCAGCTAATGAAACTGGTCCTGCAGTTCAGCAGTGGCATCAGCCAAAATCCTGGTTGTAATCCAAACTGCAGTTTTTTCTCCTAATGAATTAATCAGCTGATTGTGTGTGTGTGATAGCTCATTAGAGAGGTGCGTGGCAACCTTTGGAAGGGAAGTTCTGGCCCTGTGGGGCCCGGAGGCCATTCCATTGCAGGAACATGCTCCTCTGAGTATTGCAGCACCATATGTGTTGCTCTAATTAATGGGTGTTGTTCCTGGGGTCTTTTGATCTCAGGAAAATGACTGTAAAAATTGCAATACTATAAATCTTCAATAACTTGGAAGAAAACCTCAAACAGCCCCAAGTAATTTCCTTTTATCTAGCTTGTGGTGTTGGTGATATTTTTTTATTATTATTATTTTAAAAGCTTCCACCCTATTTAATGGTAGCTGCAGAGATAAAGCCAAGTGTAATTTGAAATTAGTTCTGGATATTTGAGTTGTAGCTTTATTTTAGTAATCTGGGTCATTAATTTTGTTGAATAGTATGTTTGGATTTTCTTCCCCCGCGCGTATGAAGCATGGCTGCACCCAGGGTATAATGGGACTTCCAGCAGCAAAGGGAGCTCTCAAAATCCTCTCACCCCTGGGTGACCCTACCAAAACAAAGCTGTTTCTCTGTAGTTATCCAGCATGGAAGGCAGATGAGCCATGGAGAAGAGTGGTAGGGTGGTTTGTGCTCCTGCTGCAGCCCAGGGCATGGGGCATGGTGGGGAGGGAGTGGGATGCCTCTGCCAGAAAGCAGTAATAGGACCCTTTTTAAATGAATAAAACTGACTTGTCACTTGTTTAACGAGAAAAGGTGCAGTTTAGTAAAGCTTTTCAAAGAATTTAAATAAAAGGGATCTTTTCAATGGAAAACAACTAACTTTTGCTCAAGCCTCGGACTGCCCCGAAGATTTGGAAATTGGAATATACTAGGATCCTCTCAGTGCATGTTGCACATCCAGATTGTTTCTGGAGGTGTGTTAATCACTGGCTGCAAAGAGGTGTCAGAGCAATGTTGGTGGCCATGACACGGACCAGGGAGAGGAGCCCATGGGTATCACTACCAACATCTTCAGGCAGAGCACTGGGGCTGCTGCTTGTACCCATGCCAGCAGTGTCCTTAATTTAACCCCAGTTTCTTCTTTCAGCTTTAATGGGATGGGGATGGAGCCAATCTGGGATAGTGGTGCAAAGCTCAGGGTCAGGTCCACAAATCTGCCAGGGAGCCAGGGACTGTGGTAATGATCTGCTCTTCTCTTGGCTTGGCAATGGGCTGGGTACACTGACGATAACAATCTCCATTCCAGAGCAAAGGGAATGTTGCAACCTCTGCAGGATTAACGCTGGTTTTCTCCTCTTGTTATTTATGCAATACCAAGAGAAAAAGAAAAACAACCTGATTTTTTGGGCCTAAGCTTTAGAAAAATGGTCATTTTAATACTACAAGAGCAGGCAGAAGTGTGTAGCTGGCTTAAGTAGAATTTTTCTGCTTATCCTAGTTTCTGTTTTGCTGTTTATCCTGTTTATCTCTCCTTGTTATCCTGAACTAGGTTGTATTCTTGTAAACGCCAACCTACCACTCTCAAAAAAAAATTCATCAGGAGGAAAACTTGCTGACTGAGTCTTTCCTTTGCCTGTGGCAGTTGAATAAGCCCATCATCTTATATAATATTAATATTTGTAAAAGCAGACCTACAGAGCTCATAAATCTTCCATAAAAGAGGGGTGATATCTATGTCTATTTTAAAATGAAGCAAGTAAGTCGGTTCTAGGACAAAAGGGTATTGATAGAAAGGAAGTGAAGAGATGAAGGAAATGAAATTGCCATTTTCATCTGAAAATTGTTTCTGCATAATACCGAGGCCTCACTACTGATGGAGCCAATGCTTTGCTCTGGGTGATCGCTTGACCCTGGAAAGCTCCAGTCCCTGGCTGCTCCCTGATATTCCATTCAAGTGGCTTAAGGAGCAAAAAACCAGTTCAAAATTGAAGCAGACCTTGTTTGCAGAGGGGAGGACTGTATTACCTTTTTTTTTAACTTTGTGCTTCTCCAAATGGAAAAAATAAAAGTGAAAAAAACTGTAGTTTTGGATGCCGTTAAACATTTTTTTAAGGCAAGAAGCAGGCTTTTCCCCATTATGGATTGGAACCCAGATGAGAAAAAAAAATATAGTTTATTTTTTAGCCAACCAAGTGAGACATGGTGCAAGTTCCACCATCCAGAGTGGGGCAAGGGGGCCGTGTGGCCCCCTGAAGGGACAGTGTTTTGTCCATAAACATCCCAGCTGTGGTTTGTAGACAATGTGTGTGCTGCTGCTCTGCACTGAGCAGCACAAGGGTTCTTGCTGGCAGCTGCGTTTATCTGACAGAGAGGAGGGGCAGATGGGTGGGTGGTTCTGGACCTTTCTGCCAGACATGCAGTTCTTTCTTTATGCTTTCTTATTTCTTTTTTTTTCCTGGACCTGAGCCAATGGGGGGCCTTTCATTCTGTATTGCCCAGTGGTGGAGCTGGATCAGAAGATTCATTGTGGGCTTAGGGCTCCCAGACCCATCTTTGCTGGTGGTGATTCCCACAAAAATTGAGCAGGCATCATGTGAGCCCCAGACCAAAGTACATACCCTGGTGCATGGCATGAGTCATGTAGTGCTGCCACGCTTCCGCCCAGCCCCTCTCAGAGCTGGAAGATGGTCAGACATTGGCTTAATCAGACTTTTTTTGATGAAGCAATTTTTTTACTTTTGAAAGTTGTTGAAGCTGAATCTTCTCATGGGATTAGGTCAATTCACTTAGCACAGCACACTTTTAAGGAAAGGTTTTTATCGTGCCAGCTCAGGCAAGAAATATGTTCATAGAATTTTAGCACTCAGCTGAAATCACTATTTCATTTAAACATTTTAAGCTAATGACAGTTGGCAAAAAAAGTGCTTTTTTATTAAATAAGGTGGAAATAAGAAGGGCATATGTTGAAGTTATCTCAACGGAAAATGTTTTCATATTCTTATTTATGGAAGTGTGTAAGTTTAGCCTTTTCCATTATTAAGGACAAGAAAATATCTGAGAAGCTGTCATGGGGCACACAGATAATTAACCAGACAATTCCTGCTGTTCTTTCTCATCTCCACGCCAGCTGCAGTTTCCCTCATGAAATTTTCTACTACAGCAAAGATGGAATGTTAAAGCTCAATGTTATGAATCAGCTTTGCTTACAAGGAGAGAGGAAATCAGCCAGAACCCCTCCACTGGAAAAGAGCTGAATGAGAGCAATATCACAGAGGTCAAAAAAACTAAGGAGGATCTGAGTAAAGCAGGATAAACTTGATGGTCTACATGAAAAATCACATGCAGGGAAATAGGTGCTCGCAAGTTAGATCAGATGAAGGATTTGTGATATGTGTCTTCTCCTTCCATCTTTTATGTAGAGAGCCCCCGATTTGCTTTGGGGTGTCCATTTGTGTTTGCGCTTTCTCTTTGTCTTGGGGTTAGGAAGGAAAGAAGACCTGCACAACCTTTGTTGGATATGCCTGTGCTGTTGCTTTCCCCAGCCTTTTGCTGCTGCCTACACTCCAAGAGTCCCCAAGGACAGCCAAGTTGTCTCTGTCTCTGGTGTGGCAGTGTCTCCACTGTCATTAGAGGATAAATGACACTGTTTCCATGGCCAGGGAAGAAACCAAATTAAACTCCACCACCCTCAGCAATTGATGGGCCAGCTGCCGACCTCCATGTCACAGCTGATTTCCTCACAAATAATCAAAGATTAATTGTATCTCTAATTTCTGTCACAAATAGTTTGGCTATGCAAAGGGACAGATAGTAGCAGGGAGAAGATGGGATAGCACTGGGCCTGGCCTCCAGCCCAGTGATGGCAAGGAAAGGCTGTGACTATGCTCACATGTTCCCAGCAAGGTGGTGGCTAATGCAGTTGCAATAAGCAACAAGAAATGGCCACATAAGCTGCTTCCAGGGCACACCATCCCACTGAAATAAGGCAACTGAAAGGAAGGTGGGAAGTGAATTGCTGGTGAGAAACACAGCACAGCAGACCATGCTCCCCAATGGAGAGTCACACCAAGCGTGGGGAGATCTGTCATAAAGTTCTGTAAGTGTGAATCTGTTTAATTGGACTTTCCAGAGAGGGGCTGGGGGTTCTGTGTCATTGGCGGCTGCAGGAGACACCAAACTATGAGACATTAGTGATAAGCAGCTACTATGAGAATGTAGTGATAAGCAGCTACTGACTCCTAGCACTAATCTGGCTACCACAAATTTGTGGTGTATTGACTGCAGTGGAAGTCTGGATCAATATCAGTCTTCAAGAGGCTCAACAGATCAATGTTTGATACAGATAAAGAAAATAGAGGGCAGGTGTTTATGGCATTCTCTGCATGAGGTATTATTAGTCCTTGCTCATTCTTCTGCTGAGGGAAGGGGAGAGAAAGAAGGTAAGAAAGGATTTAGAAAGATATTTCACAAGACATTTAAAAAGCAGTTGTAAGAAGGAGATTTATAGCACTTTTTTCCCATCAATTTTAGCCTGGAGAGAGAAAGAGAAAAATCTTATAAAAATGTATTGTCCTTTGAGAGAAAAATTCCTATCAAACAGCACGTTTGGGTTTAATGAGACGCCTGTGGCAAGGGGATTGCTGGCACGTGGCTGTGCTTGCCTGGGCTTTGGGAAAGAGGGATGTCCAGTGGTTCGACAGGTCCCTGCTGCTTTGTGGTGGTAGAGAGACTCACACCTGACTCTAAATACTTCAGGGCAACTGGCAGGGAGATGATTAAACCAGGGAGTGTGGAAATGCTGGAGATAGGGGCTCAGTTTTGTGTCAATGCTGAGGTTATCTGCCTCAGGTCTTGGATGACTGTGTGGTTCGGAGGAGGCTTAGAGACTTCACAGTCGAGTTTACTTCCAAACAAAATCCTGGTGTTGTGAACGTCAAGGTTAAAAAAAACACCTCCATAGAATCATTTAAGTTGGAAAAAACCCTTGAGATCATCAAGTTGAACCATTAAGCTAACGCCCTCAAACCACCAGGGTGCATCAAAGGGAGAGGACCTTCAGAGCGTCTTTCCCTGTGTCTATGTTTCCTTCCTTTCCTCTTCTCATTTCCCCTTCACCTTGTTTCACAGGACTGGCTGACAAAATTTGGGTATCTGCCTCCTCCAGACCCTGTCACGGGGCAGCTGCAGACGCAGGAAGAGCTCACCAAGGCCATCACTGCCATGCAGAGGTTTGGGGGCCTTGAGACCACAGGAGTCCTAGGTCAGTGGCTCATGACCCTTCCTCTCCTTGGTGCTGAGGGAACCAGGGATGGCTCCCTGCAGGTCCATGGGGGAGAAGGGACTTGGTACTGTGATCTGGAGCAGCATCAGGAGAAGCTCCAGGAAAAGCTCATGTGGGTGGAGCATATGGCCCAGTTTGCAGCTGTAAGAGTAATTACGTGGCTCAGGTGCTCTGTTGCCTTGTGTTTTCAGGAACCTGAGGCAAGCAATTATTTCAACAGACCCACAGACCCTTGGGGTTCCCGTTGTGCTTAAAATAGCTCTTAGTGTGTTCCAGGGGGAAAAAAAAAGGAAGTAAAAAAGACATGGGAAAAAAAATGGAGCAAGATTTCCTGTTCAAAGCCTTACTTGCCGCATCAAATTGAATTGAACAAAAATCCTGATTAAGCCGCCCAGTTTGTATACGTAGATGTTTTGGGTTCTTTGCTGCTGGGGCACAGGCAGTCAAGGGAGAAGGATGATGTTGCATCACCCCAACTCTGTTTGCTCCTGCCCACAGTGCATAGAGCTGGGAGGCTCTTTGGGGCTCTCTTGGGATCTCCCTGAGCCACAGCAGTTTCAGGTGCTCCCCAGTCACGCCCAGCCAGCTGGGAGCCCAGCACCTGCTCTAGCTGCTCTGTTGGCCAGCAGGGGCAAGGAGTGGCATCTGTGTGGTGGGCACATCTGCCAGGGAGGGAGTAGTCCAAGGGCAGGCTGAAGCAGCACGAGTCCCCCAGCATGGCCAGGGTCATCCCTCTCAATGCCTTCATTGAGAGAAGGAGAAAGCCAGCATTATCGCAGCTTGCAGAGGGGCACCTCTCTGCTCTACTCCCCTCCATGACCCTCCTGCCGTGGGGCCAGCGTGCTTCCGCTAATCCGGACACAATGAAGGAGGAGAAGCTAATTAGCAGGCAGTCTCCATCAGTCCCAACACCCCAGCCTCCCTCCACTAATCCCCCGGAGCCGCGGCTGCATCCCAGCACTGGGATTTCCTTTCTCTTAATTGAGCATGTGCAAATTATTTCTCTTCCACTGCATCACAAGCTGCAGGAGACCCAGGAACAGGGGTGGCCTTTCAAACTGCATTTTTGGAGGGGATGTTGGAAACGCGCTGAGGGGGAGGGATGGCTGCCATGGGCAGGTCATAGATATGGGTTTGTTCATGAAAACAGAGTTTTAAGAGGCAAAGTCAGGTAAATGAGTGAATGAAACAACTTTTCTGTGTTTCGACTGGTGAGAATGGATGCTTTAAGCTTTCATTCATTTGTAAAAATAAATAAGGAATATAAACATTCTCCAAATGGGCTCCTAGCTGAACAGAGATGAAGTTTATTTACATGTGAATGTTTTTCCTTGCCAGAGGAATACTGGGAAATTCATCAAGCAAGAACAAAACAGAATATTTGAAAAAATATATTATAAAATACAGTCAAAGCTGGCCACAGGTGGGCTTCCAGCCAGAATTACTGCCCAGTAGTGGGAGTGGCAGTGGGATATAGGGGGCTCAGTGTTCTGTGGGTGTCACCACAACTGATGCTGGGGCTGGTGCCATGCCCCAGTGGACTTTTACTCTTCTGGTTTATTCTTAGCACTTCACTTCCGATCTCTTTATCCCTCTGAGATTTCTTAACCCACCATTCCCATGATTTCTTGTTCTTTCTCTAACCGTAGATGAAGCCACCCTGGAGCTGATGAAGACCCCTCGCTGCTCTCTGCCTGACCTCACCATTGCAAAGACCAGGAGGAAGCGATTTGCCCAGGCTGTTACCAAGTGGAGCAAAAGGAACTTGTCCTGGAGGTAGGAATTTGTCTATCCCTGCTGAAATCTTGCAGCAAAGGGCCAATTCCACACAGACCTTTGTTAAATATGGCTTTGAGATGAGTTTCAGGGTGATGGTTAAAACGTGTCCCTCTGTGCTTTCAGGGTCCCATAGACTATTTACTAGAACTCTTCTCCTGACAGTCTCAGCAGTGACTTCTTGGACTTACTCAGCAATGGCTGGGAATGGTGCAGATTTGGCTGATGGATTAGCTGGGAGCTTTTTGCTGGGTTGCAATGGTTGTTAGAGCGTCTTGTTTCTTGAGTTCATTAGTACTCCCTGCTTTCTGAAGCAGCTGCCAAGGCTGGAGCTTCTTCTCTTGCCCCGCCTGAGTCCAAGGGTTAGGAACATTTTCTGGGTAATAAGTCACTTCTTTTCTCCTAGTCCTTGCCATAGGGGAGTATTTTTCCCTCCTGTCAGGGACCATGTGTGGGTCCCTCTGCACCTGTGACACACAGAAGTTTAGGTCCAGCTTTCAGAAATACGTGGCAGATCAGGGTTGGCAAGTATACTGATCCCTGTCCCTCTAAGCTTTGTGCTTTTTGGGAGTCATTTTTTCCTCCCTCAAATACCGTGTGCTGCAGTGATTGTTCCTCTAAGAATAGTGTCCAGCATGAAATGCTTGTACTGTCCTGAAAATACATGTGGATCTTATGGAAAGTACTCCTTATTAATAGCAAGTTTCTCTTTGATCCTGGCATAGCCCCTAGAGAGAGTCCTCTTCCCACTGCAATAACAAATCTCAGCTTGGCTGTTACTGTTGATACGTGTTGAACCTATGGCCATAGCAAAGATTTGGTCTATGTTCCAGTGGATTCCTTTGAGACTTTATTTTGAGAAAAGATAAACATAATTCAGCTTCAGTAAGAAACAATTTTGGTTCATGGATGGCTTCATGTTGTGAAGCCATCTGTATTATAAAAACTCAGCCTGTCTCCCTGTTGCCCAGTCCTGATTTGATGAGGAAAGAGGAACCACCAGGACTTCGGATGTGCTAGCACAGTATCCTCAATTCCAGGATGGAAAGAAGTGTGGAGGTGAAATGGGGTCAGGCTGTTCTGGTGGATGCAGCCCTGGGATATCCCCCGTCTCCCACCCCCTTGGAAACTGTGATGTTGCAGCAAGGATTGCCATAAAAAGGGGTTTAGGTCTGAGACAATATTATATGTAAGGCGTAAAATAAAAAACATCTCCTGACAAAATAATTTCTGCTTTTTATTCTTTGATCCTTTCTGAGATCTTGGCTTTTGTCCAAGAAAGGGTTGTATTTTATGACTGTAGGTTGTATAAGCCAGCAGAAGGCTATAGCATTACAGAAAAATCCAATGTAGTATTTACATCCAGCACTTGAGGGTAAACTGGCTTTTTGGAAACTACTGTGAAAATTGGCCAAAAATTAAAGTTGTACTTGCTTACTTGTTACACATTGATTAGAGATTTTAAAAGAGGAAAACGAAACTGAATGCTACTCTGACATGGATTTAAAAGTTGAGGAAAACCTGAACAATTGCAAGGTTGAAATAAAGAGGTAAGCAAAGCTATAGGAAAGGAGGGCCTCGAAACTGGCACCTGCACTGATTGAGAAGGCCATGTTTGGCGAACAAAATTTTATAGGTATACAGGTCATTTAGGTTTCTTTTTTTACCCTTGACTACAACCAGCCTGTGGGACTGGAGGGCTCAGGGAGGAAAACAAGACAGGCTGCATCCTGCACAGCTCACAGTACATCCTTGGAGCATCCTGGTACAGCCTAATAGCATCTCATTACAGCATCAGAAATAGATGGTTTTCTGTGCCTCATCTGCATGTAAAGTTTCTAGGATATTACGGTATATAAATCTTCTTTTCATGGGATTGTGTTTATTATTACTTTATTTTTCCTGTGCTCTCCCCACATGCCAAGGCAGCTGCTGAGAGAGTATTGTTCCAGTGTTGTGGCTAATGCTCCCTCCTGCTTCCTCCCATCTGCCACAGGGATAGACACTCCTCAGGATGTCCCAGAGTGTGATTTGCAGACGGATGTGACTGACCCTGCAGCTCAGGGCAGTGTTGGTGGGGTGGCTGGAGGGACTGAGCAGCCCAGTCCTCATCACCTTCTGTCTTGCTTGGCAGACGCTGTCTGGAGCAGAGAGCTTTCTCTCCAATTACTCACATCAGGCTTTTGCCCAAGATCCGATCTCTGTAAGAGGAGTCTCAGAAGGGATTTACATCCAAGAAGAAGGAGTGCTTCTATCCACTGAGAACCTAAGCACCATTTACTACAAAAAATGATCATGATGATGATGATGATGATAATAATAATAATAGTATGAGGAAGCTTATTTATCTGCATGCAGCTAGAAATGTACCTCCTTTTCAGTGAAATTGGGTGATGCGAGGCCAACAAACATCCTATCAGCATAATAGTCTTTTCCTAATCTCATTGAAAACAATTAGCAAAGCTCCAGCAATCAAATCAGATGGTGAATTGAAAAACTCTGATGGGATTCTCTTAAAAAATTACAGTGATAATGAATAAAGGATAAGGGACTTTTCACTTACCCCTGCAGCATATTAATCAAATGTGGGTCAGCTCAGAGATGCAGGACTTTTTATAAGAAGTAAAATAGGTATTGATACTGTTTCTGCCTTAATCTAATGTTTCTGGAGTCAGGTCTTGGGATGAATATTAATAATATTTGTTTCTTTAGACGGGGCTTTTTATCCACCATCCTTGTACAAGGGAAATCTGATTTATTATCCTCATTCTACAGCTGGAAAGAGAAGGAAAGGAAAGCAGGTCACGTGGTGAGCAGGGCTTGAGGAGGAAAGAGCAGATAATGTCCCCAAATGTGAGTTTGTGCCTAAGGCACCATGATCTTGGAGAAAGGTCATAATTCCTGGGCTAAACATGGTGTGTTTTATACGCATAATGACTTATTCAATAGAAATTAAAGCAGCAAAGGATTTACCTAAGTCCCAAGGAGTGTTATGAAAGATGAAGACACCTGGTTAATGAATATCTGGAATCCAGGTGGCCTTTTTCTCTGTGCTGTAGAGGATTACATCCAGACACAGTCTCTTCTATAAATTAAAACTTGCCTGAAAATTATCTTTTCTAATCCCATGCTCATACTCTTTGTACCTCTGTGCTGTCTCCTTTACAAATGTGTTATCTTTTAAGTCCTACAGTCATCTGGTGTTACATGTATGTTAACGCATTTAGATTACTCAATAAGGTTTTTCTTTGCCCAAAGAGTTTAGGGATAGCAAAGGCAAAGATATGAATGATTTTTTCTCATTTGTGTGTGATGTGTTTTGCCTGATTCATCCCCTCATTCCCACCATCTCTGGGATGAGCTTCCCAAGTGCTTCAGAGAAACTGTTAGCGAGATTTCTGCTTATTCTCATGAGTCCCTTTTCACCCTATCTAAGATTTAACCCTGATTAGTTTTGCCCTGGCCCGGAGGTGGTGCCTACTTTGGGCTGTCTGTCTCTGAGGGCATGAGATATATGTGAATCTTTGTGAAAGCAAGAGCTCCCAGCCTCAGCAAGCAAGTCATTCCTACGCCCCTTTTCTGATCCATGGTGTGTCTCAGCACACAAATCGCTACTCATGAAAAGCTTGAGTGGTGTGACATACCTATCTGACATCTGTAATGACTTCTTGAAGTTTAGTCAGAGCATCACTGCCTGTTGGTAAGGGGGAGTGGTGTGATACCGAATGATGCTGTCCCAACTGTATTATGCAGGAAGGCAAGTGAGGTGATCGTAATTGTTGCTTCAGCCTTTAAAAATCTGTCGAACTGTGAATATTTCATGAACACTTTGGTTGGTGTGCAGAAAATGCTGGTGCACAGAAAATGAAGTATTTGTTATTATTGGGATAGAACTGACCAGAAGTTATCCATCAGAACTGGCTTTTGTCAATAATTACTCAGTCAACAGTACATTTGCTTGGAAAGTGTGTATATTTTTGTCAAAATTGTCTACAAAAGATTACCTAAATATACTCCTTTAGAAGCCAAGCAGCCTTGTTTCATCTTGGGGGTTTTTTTATCTCTTCTATTAAACCAACAATATTAGGAATTCATTTTCAAAGTTGGGTTATACAGGAAACATTGACTCTTCTCCCATTCCAGCTCAGCCCAAAAACGCAAAAAGCTCTGAAGGCCTCACTGAGGCTCTGGTGCACCAGGCATCTGCAGAGCCAGTTCTGGTGGTTTTTGGAGATCTTGCATGCTACTGACCCATCCTCTTTCTTGCTCTCTTTATTTCAGAGTTCGCACCTTCCCAAAAGAGTCCCACCTGGGCCACGACACTGTCCGAGCGCTGATGTACTATGCCCTGAAGGTCTGGAGTGACATTACCCCACTGAATTTCCACGAAGTGGCAGGAAACAATGCTGACATCCAGATAGACTTCTCCAAGGCAGATCACAATGATGGCTATCCCTTTGACGGGCCTGGTGGGACAGTGGCACATGCTTTCTTCCCTGGAGACCATCACACAGCAGGGGACACTCATTTTGACGATGACGAGTACTGGACCTTCCGATCATCAGGTAGGTCAGGGTAGGGGAGAGCTGCAGCCAAACACAAGGGCTCTCTTCTCTCAATTTCTCTCTTCTGCTCTGGTGGCTGGAGTGACTTAGCCTCTGTCACACCTTCACCCCAGGCTTCAGGATCCCATTTTCTTCTTCTGATTTGTCTCTTCTTTGCTAGCCTTGCTAGCAAAATCAACCCAGGCAGTGTTCCTGGAAGCCTCAATGGCATCTCCGTGTTTCTCCTTACCCTGCCAGCAGTTGCAGAGCTCCCCATTGCCCAACCCCAGTTACCACCTCTTCTGTGACTTGGAAGGTTGCAGGTTGGGTATGTGGCTGCTGGAGCTCTTGGATGGGGACTGCATTCTCTGACTTTGGCATCTTTTGGGTGGCTTCGCTGCCGCATGTCCCCATTTCCTATTTTTAAAGTATTCTATTAGCTGACCTACCAGTAAAGGGGTCTGTGTTGTTCTGGGAAAAAGGCCTAGTTTTTTCCTGCCATCTTCTCTCTATTACCTGACATCAGGATGGTTACAAATTGCAGTTCTATTCTTTTTTATCTTCATCTCATCTGGCTAAAGCAGAGTTTTAGTAAGCAGAGGGACTATCAGAAGCGAATGTTCCTCAGCTGCAAAACCATCCATCGGGTTCAGGTCCCCAGCCTTCATGTCAGACATGTTTTGACGGAGTGTCTTCTTGCAGCCACCAGCTGCTTATTTACTTGTCACTCCACCTCCTCCACCAGCCTCCCAGTGGGATCCTGCTGCCTCAGCTTAATGATTTTGTTTAAACCTAATTGTCTTCTCTGAAACAGCTAATAACCTTCTTCCTGCCCACCGGCTGACCTCCATACATTCCCCTCAGTGTTTGTGGGCAGGAGTGTTCACCAGGGGTGCTGAAGGAGGTCTTGAGGTGAAGGTTAAAGGTCTGGACAGGCCAATCCTTCAGGATTACCTGCTCCTTGTTTCATGCTGCTGTGCAACCCCAGCTGGTGGCTCTTATCAGGAAGGAAAAAAAAAGCAGTTTTGATCTGCAGACTTACAGGGCAGAGGCAAGTGCTGTGGTCAGTAGTTGGCCACAGCGAATGTGTTAGTGATGGAGTCAGTTTAGCAGCTGGTGGTTGGGAATGCTCATTGTGAAACAAACTCATGTAAAGGAGCAAGCTCAGGGCTGGCATTCTCACAGGGAGTGTCCCTCCAAGCACCACCAAGGATGAGGGGATGAGCCTGACAGTGAAAAGTTGCCCTCTGTTTTGAAGATCTTGGAGCTATCTGAGCTTCACTTTTATTTATTTTGTTCTCTCTACGGATTCAAAAAACAACAACTTGGTAGGTGATATAAAAAGATCCCCAAGGTTGTCAGTCTGGCATTAAAATGTCAGAGAGCATATGTCTTGTTCTCTCCTAGTGCCAGGGACAACAGCACAGGTTATAAAAATCTTGGCTGGTTACAGACTCTGTAAATAATAGTCGTGAAGGAAAAGGCAAAATTCAGCAAAATATATCTCCCTGCTCCAACACCCTAAGCCTGGTGAGGAGCACTAAGGACTGTGCAGGATCAGCCATGACTACTTCTGTGCACCATCTCCTTCGTCTCCAGCCATTCTCAGGGAACATGACACTCCCCTGAGCTCCACAGGAACCTTTCCAACCTCACTGCCTCTTTAGTACAATACTTGACATCCTGATCTTTATAAGAACCAGACTTAAAATCATTTCTGCCCTCCAGTACTGCTCTGCAGGATATTGCTGTGCAGAGAAGGGCAGAAACTGCGTGGACATGTGGCCCAGCCTATCTGGAGCTGGGTGGTGGGAATGCACAAAGCAGGATCAGTCCCATACAACACCCGGGAGCAGCTCCTCCTTTGCTTTGGTAGCAGTGGTGTATGTTTAGAAGTGAGCATTAACCCTTACATGAGTGTCTCAGGCTCTGGAGAGGATAGGATTGGTCTGTACGTGGGTGTGGTGTAAGGCGCTGGGGGTTGGACTACGAATAAAGAAATTTGGGGAAAAAGCATATAGCAGAGATAGCCCAGACTGAGGGAAAAACATAATCAAAGGAGGTATTGATGTTCAATAATATCTCCCTCCCTAATGCCCAGAGGGAGCATGTCGTGTGGGTTCATCGTGTGTCAGGGATCTAAGTGTTTGCCCAAGGGAGCAGACATCAGAGCTGCAGCCCTGCCAGCACAAGGTGTGCAACAGAAGAAGATGGGTAAATCCTCTAAAAATAAGCTGGACATGGTCACCTACCCATGTCAGGGCAGCAGTGAGATGAGCAGGTTGGTGGCTGATGAGCAGATGAACATTCCTGCATTTGTGTGTGTACAGGAAGGCTGAGGGATGGGTTTGGCCAGGGCAGCAGCGTGCGAGGCCAGGCAGGGAAAGCCCCGGAGAGTGCCATGGGCAGGCAGGCACTACTGGCACTCCCCGGCTCCTTGGCACATGGCTTGGCTCATTGTCACAAGATGTGACGAGCTCCTGGCTGGTGGCTGCAGAAATCCGGTATTCTGGGCAATGCAAGGGCTGTGTCAACAGCTGGAGCAGGCATGAGATGCAGGGAGTGACTGCTCTGGCCCAGCTACTGCAGTGCCAGTCAGCAGATGGTTGTGATGTGGTTGCTGTCTCAGCCCTTTGTCCAGCTTTTTCTCAGGTGCCAACAGTGATTTGGAAATAAGAGAGGTCATACCCAGGCTAGTGTAGGCTGAAGTCTGGCTTGCTTTCCATTTTCATATGATACACTTCAGCCTCCAACTGGAAAAAAATGTCTTTTTCAAACTTTACCTATTCCAAAGCTCTTCTTCCCTGTTTATCCAACACATACCTATATTTTCTCTTACAGCCCTTGCAGGCCACCCAAATCTCCCAATTACTATCAGCACTTTGTGACTTTTATTTCAATTTTGTCCTTTTCTCCAGATGCTCATGGGATGGACCTATTTGCTGTAGCTGTCCATGAGTTTGGACATGCCATTGGCTTGACCCACATCTCTGCCATAGAGTCTATCATGAGACCCTACTACCAAGGTCCAGTGGGGGATCCTCTGAAGTACGACCTGCCTTATGAGGACAAAGTCCGCATCTGGCAACTCTATGGTAAGTTGTGTTGCTCACATAGCTACAGCCTATTCCTGCCATGGCAGGACACAGTGGAATAGCTGTTTTCTGGGGTGAGTGGAGCTGGTGGGGAGGATGGTGTTCCCCATTACTGCTACTTTTCTATACAGGAGTCAGGGAATCTGTGTCCCCCACAGCCAAGCCTGACGTAAGCAAAACAGATGACCATCCGATCCTGCCAGAGCTGCCAGAGAACCGCTCCACTGTCCCGTAAGTCAGATTTCTTCCTTTTCTGCAAAGGATGTGTATTAGTGAAGCTCTGCTTCATCAGTATCTTGCCTGCTCACTCTGGCTTTGGTATTTCTCTCTGGACCTCTAATATTGCACTAAGACTCAAATTTTTTACTCTTATTAGTGGAAATTTGTCACCATCACCCATAGGTAAATTCATCTGTGCTGCAATTTTAATCAAACTTCCTCAGCAGTATCCTGAATTGCACAAGCATAACTTACCTAAATCATTCCACAATAAGCAACTCTCTAATTTACCTGAGGGGGTGAATATTGGAACAAGTGGACTGATAGCCTGACTCCAACGCAGGTTAGCATTGGCAAAGGGCTGCTTACCCTGAGTGTCATCAAGCAACCAACGTGGCCTCATTAAGGGGAGTGCTAGATATAGTTCATTAATAAATGTTGACAAGGACAGCAGGACAGTTAAGAGAAGAAGGGACACTGAACAAAAAGGCAGGAGGTGATGGTCACACACATTTTTGCCAGATACCAGGAGCTCCCTGAGTGAGAGCGGCAGAGGTCACCTTCACCTCATGCTCCTTTTGTTTGAACATGCTGAATGCTGTTAGTTACGTTTCTCCCTGTGTAGCTTCTAATGGCGGTTGTCCACCAGGCTCCTTATGGCCATGTTTGGACCTAGAAATATGAGAGCCTTTCTCCCTGCTGTTGTGGGAGGCCACCATATCATACCAGCAGCAGGAAACTTGTTCATGCCAACCCCTTGTTCCTGCCTTGTATGCTGGGAGGGTGGATGGGATTCGCCTCCATATCTGTCATTTTGTGACCAGAGAGGGCTGTGAAGCTGGTGCTGGCAGCTCAGCACAATTTTTCTGTCAGCAGAATACATTTATGCTTCCCTGTCACCCACAACAGCTTTTCTGTGCATGTTCCCAGCATCCTCTCCTCATTGCTCCATCAGTCATCATTTCTAATATGGGCTTTGGGGCCCTCTCAGTGCCTTCCCCACCCGCCTTGTTAAAGCAGCTCAGTATCTCAGCTGCCACTAGCCAGATGGCTTTCACCAGGTATCACACGGCTCCTCCAGGTCCGTCTGTTTAGGCTCAGCTGCTTTTTGCTTTGCAGCTCTGTAACCTCTCACTGGCACTTTGGAGCTCAACCCTGGAGCAGCAGCATCCTGAGCTGCTGGAGCGAGAGGCTGCTTTGGCTGTTTTCCACATCCTGCTGCCCTGGGGCAGCCAGCCGAGCCACACTGTGCCACTGGGAGTGGGAAGCCAGCTCAGCCCTCACCAGTTACATGAGCTGTTGGATGTAGAACATGTCCTCACGTGACTCCCAGCAATGACGTTTGGTGGCTCAGGGGTGTCAGCCCAAGCTGTTTTCAGGCTGAGGGTTGCCTGAGCTCACCTTGGAAATCCCCGTGCACATAGCTGGGCTTGAGCATGAGCAGTGACAGATGGGCACAACCTCTAGTCTTCTCCAGGAGCAGAGGTGATGTAGACCATGGGATTGGAGCCATTTGGGGGGACACAGCCCCTCACTGCCTGCCTGGGCCCTGCTCACCTATGTGTCTCTCCACAGGCTCAGGCGGGACGTGCCCAACAGGTGCAACACGCACTTTGATGCAGTGGCTCAGATCCGTGGAGAGGCTTTCTTCTTCAAAGGTGAGTGCCAGGGGTCTGTGCCTGTGTCACCCTGTGGTGGTTTTGTGTGTGACAGCACCAGAGGCAGCGCAGTGTGGGACATACTGGGGTGGGCAGTGAGGATGAGCTGCCTGGGGTTTGTGAGCTGCTCCCATGGACCCAGGGAGGTATCTCACATACTTGAGTGTCTGGCTGGACCAGTGACAATCCAGCATAGCAGTTTTTACTCTGATCCATCGCACTGGACTGCCCAGGTGAAGAACTAAAGTCTGGTATTTGTGCTATCAAAGTCAAAATCAAGGTTGAACCAAGGATGAGCAGAGCAGCAACAGCACCACTGCTTTTCCTGGATACCTCCATCCTTCCTTTCCTCCCACACTTCACCTTCACTAATGCTGCTTGCCACGCATCTCTCAAAGACAGTGTGTACACAATTGAGGACCATCTCGCTTCGTTTTGTGCCAGCAAACACTTGCTGGCAGTGTGTTCTCAGGGTACCCAGCTGTTGATGAAGATCCCATCGGTGCCTTCTCAGCTGTGCAGAGCCTGTATAGGCTGGACGCTCTGGACTTGCTTTCTCATCTTTCCAAGATGTAAAAATGCCCATGGGCGTTTCTTTGCATCCCTGGCCACCATTTGGCTATCCCAAAGCCATCCACCAGGGAAGCAGAAGCATTTGACCCAGGGATGGGCAGCAGCATCCAGGCATGTATAACCCATCTGGGTATCAGTGTGAGCCTTGGGTCACAGGCAAGAATGGCAAAAGGGCTCCAGAGAATTTGGTGTTGACTGTGCCCTGAGGGAAGCACAGTATGGAGGCTGTTCCACAACATTATTTGTTCAGATGCCAACTCCAAAAAGCCACAATGAAGAAGGGAAACTCAGAAATGTGAACTGGTGTCAGGATAAATGGCTGTCTGTCTCTTGGAGGAGAAAAAATGATGAAGTAAAGAGAAATCCATCTCAGTGTCTATTTTTGGGTATATTTATTGCAGGCCAAAAAGCAAATGTAAAGAGCACAGAGTCAGTGGATGCCAGCTGCATGTCTGCCTCCAGAGCCCAGCACTTTCCTTGCAGCTCCCATTGCTGCCCCTGAACCATCCTGTGCACCAAGGAACAGGGATGTCACCTCTGGGGCAGGATTTAAATGATCTCTAATGCTGAGCTCCATCCCTCAATAGGCATTTTGCTCTGAGCTGGTACAGCTGGTTCCCCAGATGGAAAGAAGCCTCTTCCACTGCAAAGGCATTCGGACTGGAGCTCCCCAGAGCTCACAGGCTTGTTGTTTTGAAGGCAATGGTGGGTTATCTGCCCTTTGGCATCCATTCTTGCTTTGATGTAGGTGCCTCACTACAGACTCCTGAAGTTTTAAACACCTTTGGCCTGTGTGTGTGTGTCTGCATGGCATGTGCAGCAGTCTTGCCAGAGGCAGCCAAAGTCTGGACAGTGTGGAATGCAGCTGGGATAAAAATTACCTTGAATAAAAGAAAGCAATTTCCTCAACCCATCATCCATACCTTGGGACAGCAAGACCTCACACTTGGCTTTCATCGTGTTCAGTTTGCAAGCTCAGAGGAGGGTTTAAATTGAGCTTTTTAAACAAACATAGAGTTGAGATTTTGTTTTTTAAATTATTTCTTCATGTTAATGGCAGCAATTTCCCCATGGATCTGGCTTTGGCTGATGATCATCCATGAACCAGCAGCACTTTGGTGAGCAGGCTGGGCCATGGCAAATCATAAGCCCAGGCAGACTGGGGCCATCACGTGCAGAATTCCTTGCTACTTAACTGCTTTATTTTCTTTCTTTTTCCTGTTAGCTTATAAAAACCCAACCAAAGTAACCAACAGCTCAGGCTGTTCCTGACTTTGAGGGTAGACTTAAGTCTTGCTTGCTGCAGCTGCTCACCTGCTGAGCCCATTACTTGCAAAGAGATGAAATGTCAAAAGTACTAAGGCTTCCTTTGTGTCGCCGATGAGCCCGGGGCACTTCAAAGTTCAGATACTGATCTGCTAAAGTAGGAATTAAGTGTGGCTTTATTTCTTGCTAAAAAAGTGAAAATCTGACCTGGTCTAGTGCCTTGCTGATTACAGATGCAGAGATCATCTTTATTTAATTACGTATGTTTCCATTGATGTAAAATGGCCACCAAATTTGAATCCTCAGGTTTTTTTACATTCTTGAAAAGAATCTATAATTATGGCAATTCCTACCCTACTGGAATGTATTATCCATTTATGTTTCAGTAAGATACAGCAAATACGCAAACTGGAGCAGAAGAACAAGAATATGATATAAATCCTTATAATTAGAATAAAACTCCTTTTCTGCAGATGTTAAAGTGTTAGAGTTTTGCCACCTGCATTATTAGGCTAAGATCCAATTTCCATAAAATTTTAAAAGCTGGTGTCACAATCTGCCAGCTCTTGAGAAAGAGCTGAGTGTGTAGGGAATACAAATCTGAAGATGCATCTTTGGTTTCTGTTGCTTATCTCCCCACGGAAATCCATGCAAGACCAAATGCAAATAACATGCAATAATTTCTAACAGACAATAACAAATATAAGACAAAGTTGAGAGTCGCCTCTTAAACACCTTGCTGTGGCTGACGTCACTCTGTGGAGCTCTCTGGAGAAAACACAGCATGAAATGTCCTGCAAAAACTCAGGCTGAGAATCCCAGAGCCAGCACAGAGCTGGGCTTGGACTTGCCCCTGAAAACTATCAAGACTCCTCAGGAAATCCCACATTAGGCTCTTTTAGCAGGAAAAGGTTTGTCATCCTTCCCACAAAGGATAAATCTGTTTTCTTTCCCATTATCCAGAGTATTTCAGAATTCCCCAAAATACTCTTTTCTAGCTGGGGCAGTGCTGCTGCAGGTGTTGAAGTGTGTTTGCTGGCACCAGCAGAACATTCATCCATCCTGGAAACTCCGCAGGACTGCAGTCCTTGCTTTGTACCCTGCACCTCTAGATGGTACCAAAGTCCTCCATTGTGCCTCCTTCCCCACCTCAACCTTCCAGATTTATTCAGATGGTTTCCTCCTGCTCTATTTTCTTACTCCCTTTCGTCATTACAAAAAATCCCCTCTGATATTTCTGTATTTCATTGTAACATCCTAGACATTTCCAAACATGAAAGCAGCTGGACATCCCGTGTGCAGGAAGCTGTGGCTGCTCCAGGAGTGGAGGAACAGGGATGTTTCTTTCAACACTCTTGCTTAAGGCTGTTGGTGCCTGGTCCCTCCAGCTTGCAGGAGGTCCTGTGCAGAGAGGGAGGGAGAAGACGAAAGGCTCCTCTCTCCTGCCCCAGCTCAGTGGCACAGCCTCACACTGTGGCCAGGAGTATAATAACTCCAGCGCAATGTCCAGGGGATTATTTTAATTAAAAAAAAAGGGGGGATTTCTTCTAATGACTGCCAGAAATAGAAAACAGTCGCAGCTGCTGCCAGAAAGCAGCATGGCTCTAATTCATGGCTCCCATCTCACATGCTTTGTTTCCTGCTGCTGCTGCTCACCCAGTGCTCAGCCCCCAGCAAAGCTGGGTTGAGTATGGTTCAGTAATGTCCAGTCTGTCCCTCCAGGCAAGTACTTCTGGAGACTGACTCGCAATAAGCACTTGGTCTCCCTCCAGCCGGCTCAGATCCACCGTTTCTGGCGGGGCTTGCCACTCAACCTGGACAACTTGGATGCAGTCTACGAGAGAACCAGTGACCACAAGATTGTCTTCTTCAAAGGTGAGAGCAAACATGGTGCTAGAGGTGTAGAGCCTGGTGCCAGGCAGGAGACACAAGTGCCAGATGTAAGCATCTTGAGGACAGGTCTGAGACCTGCTGTCCATGAGCAAGGCCAGGAGAAATGAGCTGGCAGGAGGGGCAAGCAAAAGGTAGTGGTCATGTTCCCCAGGAAAGGAGGGAAATGTCATTGAAGATAAAGTTCAGCCCAATGCAACTAAAATCTGAGCTTTTCAAGAACCACCTGCAGCAATCACCCCTACACACACTCACAGGTGCTGTGTTCCTCCTTTGACCTTTTCTCTTTTTAGTATTTGTTGCTGAGAAAAGAAGTCAGAGAGAGGATAAAAATGAAACTGAAGAACTTGGGTTTAATTAATTATATTTCTTTTACTATATTTTTTCTTACGTGGTATAATCCCCTCCTTTTATTTAAAAAAATTTGCAAGTTTTTTTTCAGAAGAGCTAGAGGAACAGTTTAGGTCTTGGTTTCTATACAAATGTCCGAGTCCCCCACAGACCATCCACCCGTGCTGGTTAGATCTATTGAGTGCATGGGTGGTATCTACCTCTGCTGGTTAGATGCCACCCATGCATTCAATGTCACCCAAGATCCTGGCAGGTACTGATTCTTGTTTCACCGAGGTTGTGCACTTGAAATGCTAAACACATTCCAGCTCTCCTTTCTTCCTGTTTGGAAATTGCTTTTTGTCTCCTGACCATTCTGCTTGAAACGTGGGGCAATTATTGGTTTCAGAAGTGCTGAACCAAGCACTTCTGGAAGGAATAATTTGGTTTCAGTTCCCCCAGCCAGGCTAGAGAGATGGCTCATGTCCCACACAAGCTCCTGTGCTTGCAGAACCCTTTCCAAGAACAGTGGAAGCCTTCTTAGACCACTGGCACACTGAACCCCACTAAGCCACACCAAGCCCTGCATCTATCCACAGAACAGCATATGGAAGGCTCTGCTGTGAGTGTCCAGCTGTCTCAGGCAGCCTGCCCTGCTCTGCTTTCCCAGAGGGAATGGGGCCAGCTGGAGCATGTCACCCCTTATAGCTGGCACCAGACCCTCCCAGTCAGCGGACTTCACTCACTGCCTTCCTTCCCTCCCTTCTCTCCCTGCTGGGGATGAACAGACAACCAGGAGCTCAGATCCAGGGGCTCCTCCCAGCTGCTCAGGAGGCTGGAATTTCAGATGTGCCACAGCTGGCAGCTTGTCCCTGCCAGGCAGAACACTCTGTGGTCATGCATTCTCTGTGTGTGTTAGTCCTGCCTAGCTCCTGACATAAACTCAGAATTTTCTTTCCAGCTATAAAATATGTCTCATTCTCTCCCTCCATCACTGTTTCATTGATCCCTGGACAGAAACCAAAGCACACAAATTACCTTGGCCTCTAGGGTTCTGATGCTGATACATGGGCATGCATTTAAGTGAATCTTCAGATATTCTATAAAACCAAAGGAGAAAAAAATCTGGTCTTTAAAATAGGCTATGCAATACCTAAGAGGACACTGCAGGTTCCCAAAGAGATGTTGTAAAAGAAGAAAGACTGTCCCAGTGGTTAGAGAATTATGAAGAAATTGAGACATCTGGGTTCATTTTCTTGTTCTCACACAGACCAGGGCCCAGTCCCATCACACTTCATTATTATTGGGGAAAAAAACCCGTATTGACACTTCTCTCCTGCCCAAGGTCAGGCCAAGGGAGTGGCTGTGTAAGACCCTTGAAGAGCAGTGAGCTGCACATATGGGATTTATCCAGTCCCTGTGCATCCTCATATCCCTTATAATCCACAGGTCTCTCAGCCCATCTGGATGTAGAAAGTGGTGATTTCTTTTACAAAGTGGACTACACTTGGCTTGTCAGGAGCCAAACACTAGGCAGAAAGTGCCCAGTTTGCCCACAAAAGCTGCCCGTAAATTTGCTTTGTTGGATATCAGGCAGAAATCCAAGGGACAGAAAACCAAATGCCTCCTTCAAATACATAAAAGTGACAACTGTACTGACACCGTCAGTGTGTTCACATCCTGGGACAGTCATGCTTTCAGCAGCAAAGCAGGGCTATGTCCATGGACAGCCTCACACAAAAAAGCAACTATTCAAAGCTAGAGGTTCCCTCATGGGCTTGACCCCTTCCTATTCCCATCCTTACATGCCCAGATCTCAGCCCTGAGGCTTTGTCACCACAGTAGATAACAAAACATTAGCTCAGCTCATCTGTGGGGAAATACTAGTTTAGGTCGTGAAACAAATGTGATTTTGTTCTGTGCTTGTTTCCTTTCCACAGGAGACAGATACTGGGTCTTCAAAGACAACAACGTGGAGGAAGGGTACCCGCGGCCTGTTTCGGACTTTGGCCTGCCACCGGGAGGAATCGATGCCGCTTTCTCCTGGGCTCACAATGACAAGACTTATTTCTTTAAGGACAATCTCTACTGGCGCTACGATGACCATGAGCGGAGGATGGATCCTGGGTATCCTTCAGAGGCCATCCTGTGGAAGGGGATACCCAGCCCTTTAGATGATGCCATGAGGTGGTCAGATGGTGAGTCCCTATGCCAGTTTAAAAAAGCGTAACAAAGAAAATCAGTGCTTTTTTGAGCTGTATCCCTTTCTACCCTGTCTGCCAAGACAAATGCTGAGCCCCTGATGGGATGGCCATTCCTGGTGTCTGGAAGCTGAAGAGGGAGGTGTGATTCCAGCCAGAGCTCCCCACACTGCTCGCTAGAAGACTTTGTAATTTTAAACAGGCAACAAAAATATCGTGAGGGGATAATTATTGCACTTTATTAGAAGGACACAGTTGATGTTGTTTTGCAGTGATTTTTATCCTAGCTGATTTGCACCTTGCTGGTTTTGCTATCATTGGATTTTTAGCTGGATATATGAGGATGCAGACAGAAAATACTTTTAAAGATGTTTTCCCAGAGTTACAACTTACTTTCTGAGGAGATTTCTCAGTGGTTCCTTCCCCCTGAAAAGGCCACAAAAATTTTGTCGCAGGAGATGTTTATAATCAGCTATTCACTCACAACAAAGTGGCATTTCCAGGGTTTATTTACTGGTGACCTAATGGTGTAATAGCAATCATTAAACCAGGCAGAGAAGGCCACTTCCAGAGACTTTTCAAGCTGAATTTGCAAAGCTATCGAGAGTGACATTCCCTATAGGTAGGAGTCCTCCTGAGCATGGGACCTGCTTAGAAAATTCACAACCTCCCCATTCAGAGTGGAAAACATGCACCTGAGAGCAGAAGGTTCCCAGGGCCCTGCCAGGTTCAAGTTATTTTTCTGAGCCCAGGGTCAACAGCACACACCCCAGGTCATTAATACGTAGTGGGGTTTCCAGCCTCACCGTGCCCTATTACAAGGAGACTTGTGTATGGTGTGCCCAGCTGTGAGTCCACAGGGCCTTGACCCTACATACCCACAATACCAGGATGTGTATCTGCTCTAGGACCCCACACAGAAGGGGCAACACCTCACCAACCAGCTCCAACTGCTGGCAGCTCCTGGCTGGTGTGAGAAATCCTGGCCAGGCACAGCATTACCCTCTTGAGCATCACTCCTGTAGAGAGCGGGGATATTGATAACAAGCAGTGATATTTCATGTGCCTCCACTCCCTGAGGCTCAGCTGGGGTGGAAATGCTCCTCTGCTGCTCCAAGTGCCCTTCCTATGCCCTTCCCCTGGGACAGCACCTATTGCCACTCAGCTTGTCTTTGGGTTTTTGTCTCTTTGCAGGTGCGAGTTACTTCTTCAGGGGCAAGGAGTACTGGAAAGTGCTGGATAGCGAGCTGGAGGTGCAGCCCGGGTACCCACAGTCCATTGCCAGGGACTGGCTGGTGTGCAGTGACATGCAGGCCGACACTGCCGAGGCAGCTGGCAGCAGCAGGACTGGGGCGCGCTCTAGGCCGGGGCAGAACAACGAGAGCCGCTCCAAGAACGGTTACGAGGTCTGCTCCTGCACCTCGGGCACCCCATCCCTGTGCCCTCACCCCATACCCAGACTGACAGCCAGTCTCGTGCTGGCTGTGTGGACAGCAGCATTGCTCTCTGCAGCCCTATGACAGCTCACCTCACCAGTGGGACAACACCATGGTGCTCTAGGATACAATTCCATGATGCTAACTGTTGCAAGCAGGAAAAAAAAACATTCCTAGGAACATGCCAGTGAAGAGTTTGAATTCTCCATGAGAAATGAACAGTGGTTTTATTTTGGGGTTTTCGTTCTTTTTAATTTTAGTTTAAAGGTTTAATAACAGATGTGAGTTCTGCACCTTCTTATTCCCCCATCTAAAGATGAGAGCAGCCTCATGTTGAATTTAGAAACACTCCACAGAGATGTGATGCTCTGGATGTTTAAATACAGCAAACAAGGGAAGGGAGAGCTTCTGCGATGGAGTGGGGTCAGAAGAAATGCTGCTGAGATAGACAGCGACAGAAAGGCAGCAGGCAGGAAGTAGTAATTATGTGCTGACACAATGTACACATCCCATTGGATGTACTACACAGAAGAAACGGTGACTCCACTAAGATTAACTGCAAAGCGATCATTATTTTACTGTCAAGCCCGCTGTGGTCACTGGTGTCTGGGTAACCTGTATCAGTTTCTGTGGGTCAGCAACACCTTTGCCTTTCAAAAGGCACTGGCAGCTTATCTTTGTATACGAGTCACTGGAATTTAACAATTTCTGTAATAAACCGTGGCCGCCTACAAGGAGATCTCCTAGTCCTGTGCCAGACCAAGCATGCCACCTGCAGTAAGGTGCTGGCTGTCGAGGCTCTTAGCAGCCTCACCTCTGGACGAGGAGCACTACAGCCAAATGAGATGCAGTTACAACCACTGCCCCAGATTAATCCGCCCGCCGTTGCTACCGCAGGGAGGGGAAGCGGATCCAAAGTGGCGCCACGCCCTGAGGAGCAGGGGGGCAGGGGGCGCGGCTAGCTATGCGCCACCACGCCCTCAGTCCCGCCCCCGCACCCAAGATGGTGCGGCTATGCAAACAAGGAAGCGGCCGGACGGCGTTTTGGGGGCGTGGAAAAGGGCGGGGCTATGCAAATAAAAGGCGGGTGCGCGGCGACTTGGAGGCGTAGAGAAGGGTGGTATTATGCAAATGAGGAGGCGGGGGCAATGGGCGCGGCTATGCAAATAGAGATATGGGAGGGCGGTGAGTAGGGGCGTGGAAAGGGGCGTGGTTATGCAACTAGAGATCGGGGGGCGTGGGAAGGGGCGGGGTTATGCAAATCACAGAGCAGGCCGACGCTGGCCGCGGCTACGCAAATAACAGAGCGGGCGGGCCGTTATTTTTGGCCGCTGCCGGCCACCCTTATGCAAAGAACGGAGCGCTCTCGCACGTCCTGACTTGCGGCCGCGGGCGGCCGGGGCCAGCGCGGCTTTTTCCCGCTCCCGTCAGGCCTCGGCGGGGCCGGACCGACGGCGACGGCGTCCGGTGAGTGGGAACAGGGAACAGCCATGGCACCGCCAAGGTGGGATATCCAGTACCAAAACGGCGCTGCGACAGGGAATGGGGCCGAGAGTGCGGCACATCCAATGGCAATATGCGACCGGGACTGGGCATATTTTGCTGCAAGACGGAGACATCAGCGATTCTTCCCACTCTAGGAGCCCGCAGACGGACGTCCCTTTTGTTGGAGTATGTTAGCTGCTGCTGGCAATGGCCAGCCTCTCTGAAGGACTCACACTGACACTAACGCTCAATTACAGTCTTTATTCACAGAAAATTGGGGCGCCTTAAGGTGCCAGCATCGCCGCTGAGGCTACCTGTCAGGGATAGCGTTTGACCGCAGACACTTAAAGCCAAGCAAACAGACAGGCAGGCTGTTAGTCCCCAGGAAAAAATACTCAGCAGGCAGAGCGCATTTCTAACGCAGCACTCAGCCAAGAGAATTGGAGAATTTATCCAACGCTCATTCAGTGGTACCAGTTGGAGAATTTATCCAACACTCCTTCAACTCCTCAGCACCCAGTGCAGCCTGTGCTCCGCTTTGAGCTGGGGAAAACCCCAGGCTACTTGGGCAAGGTGCAGGCTGCACAGGCTCAGTCACTCTTTGAATTCCCGCTGCCCCGGGACTGAGCTCCACCTTCTCTCTCCGCAGGACAAGTCGTGCCCTTCATCGGCAGTGTATGACCATCCAGCGCTCTTGCTTCGGCATGGGGTCCTACCACGTCATTGGACAACCTCCATCATCTCCGAGGCGCTTCCAACGCTAAGCAGCCCCTGATTGTACAGCTTGAGTCCCCAGGGCCAATTTCTGCCCAACCCTCCCTGGCAATTCCCAAAGGCAACCTGCAGCACCACGCCGGAACTGCTCTCTATCGCTCTGTGCTGGCTGAGAAGCAATTCCATGAGCATTCTGTTTTTATTTACCCCTGAAAGAGCAGAAGTAAAGTATTCTGGGCAGCCTATGCCTAAACACGTGAAATTTCACCTTCTCCTCCTTCTTCTTCTTTGTTGCAGATGTGCCAGTTGCCTTCCACTTTGTCCCAGTTCCATCCCAGTCCTTCCCAGTTCGTCCCACTCCCAAACCAGTACAAAACAGTACAAACAGCAGCATTTCACCCAGACTTTTCCCAAGTTTTCACCACTCTAGTGCCACCAAATGCCCGGCAAATCCCCTCCCAGTTTGTCCCAGTTTGTCCTGATCCCTTCCAGTAATCAACCAGTACAAAGCAGTGTAAAAAAAACCCCTTTAACCCTGATTTTCCCCCTTTTTCCCCCCGAGATCCCCATTTTTTTAGCTGTAGTTCCAGGTTTTCCTGGAGCAGTGTTTTCCGGCTTTTTCCCCATTTTTTACACTCTGGGGACCCCCGCAAAGCCTGGAGATTTTGGGGGCTTTGGAGGGATTTTAGTGGAGTTTAAGGGGAATTTCGGGGAGGGAGTGGAATCTAGAAGATTTTGGGGGAATTGTAGTGGGAATTGTGGGGTTTGAAGGGGATTCAGAGGTTTTTGGGG
The DNA here is from genome assembly GCA_013397935.1 of Dasyornis broadbenti. Classification (NCBI taxonomy): domain Eukaryota; kingdom Metazoa; phylum Chordata; class Aves; order Passeriformes; family Dasyornithidae; genus Dasyornis; species Dasyornis broadbenti. The sequence goes on along the minus strand of VZRN01000988.1, from coordinate 2,252 downwards.
GAGGATTTTGACAACTTGGGGGGATTTACAGGGGAACTTGGGAGATTTGGGGTTTTTTGGGGGAGGTTCGCCTGGAGAAACGCCATGTTTAGGGGGGGAGGGTGTTGGGAGGGTCTGGCATCATCTGGGGGGAGAAAAAGAGAATTTGGGGAGATTTTGTGGAAAGTTGGGGCATTAGGAGAAGATTTGGGGGGATTTTGTCGGAATTAGGGGAGTATTGAGGGAACTTGGGGGGATTTGGGAGGATTTTGGGAGTCTCTGGGTGGGTTTGGAGCTGAATTTTGGGGATATTTGAGGGGGTTTTGGGGATCTACTGCCAGCTGAGCAGGGAGGGGTCCCTAGGGGTTTCAGGGCTGTTTGGGAGGGCATGGGGGTCCCCAGAGGGGTCTGGGGGGGTAATTTGGGGTTGGGGTCACCCATCTAGGCCTTGCCTGGGGCAGACCCTGATTAGCATTGAAATGGAGGGGGTGACCTACAGGGGTTCCTGTGGGTCTCAGAGGGGTCTGGGGTGGGGCAGATGAGCGGGAAGGGGTCCCTGAGGGTTTCAGGGGTGTTTGGGAGGGGATGGGGCACCCAGGGGGGTGTCTGGGGGCTAAATTTGGGGTTGTGGTCGCTCATCCATTAGGTCTGCCCTAGCATTCCAGATAGCTGGTCTGTCCTACAATCTGGACATCAGGTCTGTCGTGCATTCTGGCGAGCACGTCTCCCCCAGACTTTCGGGCATCAGGTCTATCCTGCATTCTAGACATCATGTCTACTGCACAATTTTGGGCATTGGGTCGACTTATAAATCGGGACATCTAGTCTACCCTAATCTTGGCAATAGGTCTACCCTTACTTTTGGACATCTGGCCTACCCCGCAGTTACGGACATCAGATCTACCCAAATTTTTAGTAATCTGGTCTACCCGGCCATTCCAGACAACTGGTCTACCCTAGAATTCCGGCCATCAGGTCAACCCCTATTTTTTGGCGATCACGTCTACCGTACAATTCCGGACATCTGGTCTACCCTGCACTCAAGGCATCAGGTCTACCCTATCATTCCGCACATACAGTCTACCCTGCACTCTGGCGATCAGGTCTACCCCAGACGTTCGCGTATCTGGTCTACCCTGCATTCCGGACCTGAGGTTTACCCTACAATTCCGGATATCTGATCTACTCCTAACCAGACATCAAGTCTCCCACACAGTTCCGGACATCTGGTCTACCCTTAACTGTGGAAATCAGGTCTACCACACAGTTCCGGACATCTGGTCTACCCTTCCTGGGTCTTTTTCGTTTTTTTTTTTTTAATTTGTTAATTTTTGTTGTTGTTTGGTTTTGGGTTTTTTTCTTTCTTTTTCACTCCCCCCCATTTTTTCCCCAAAATTCCCATCCTTTTACCAGTTCCAGGTTTTCCCAGATAATTTTTTCCTGTTTATTTCCCAATTTTTCCCCTCCAGGGACTCTTTGAGAGCCAGAGGATAAAACACACTCTGATAAGGTACAGATAAAGGTGCAGAGGGATGTGTACAAGTTGAGCAATGAACACTTCCTTTAGGGTATTTTTAAGGATTGTTAGGGGGATATTTTTGTTCCTTTTCACAGCTTTTTAAAGATATATTACAATTTCAGGGGCCTTTTTTTATGGCTTTTGTAGGATTTCTTTAGATTATTGCGAGGGCTTCTAAAAAATATTTGAGGGCTTGCTCTTTCAGGGATTTCCTAGGATTTTTTAGGGTATTCTTAATTTGGTTTCAGTGCTTTTTTGGGGCACTTTTAGGCTATGCTTAGAGCATTGTTATGGCTTNATTCCTTAGGGTATTGTTAAAGTGGTTTCAGTGCTTTTTTAGGGCACTTTTAGGCTATGCTTAGAGCATTGTTATGGCTTTTGAAAGGTATTTTTAGGACCTTCTAGAATGTCTTTAGAGCCTACACATAACTACAGTCTTCGAGCTTCAGCAAGGAATCACAGCCAGGTGCTTGGCAAAGTGGTGTGCAAAAAGGGAAGATTTCTGTCACCATTATGATTTCATTTGGCTCTCGGTGCCCCAGGAAAGCCGAGACCCCGGTGCCCAACCGCTCCATCACTTCGTCTCTTACAGGGACCCTTTGCTAAGCGGTCCCACTAGATCAGAGGGAAGTTTGACCCAAGTGACTTTTGGGGAAAATACAGCAACGGCATAAGGCAGAGCCCCCGGCAAGTATTCCCACTTTCTGACCCCTCCGAGGGACGTCCTTTTCGAGTACATTAGCCACTGCTGGCA
>VZRN01000986.1:1023672-1050573 GCA_013397935.1 Dasyornis broadbenti | reverse complement strand
TAATGTACTATGAATTAATAATAAGTAGATATATATAATACAATTGATGATTAATAATTAGTGTATAATATATGTATATAGTATGTTCAACACAATTGGGGCAAGCAAAAAAAGAAAGGAAAGCTGAACAAATGACTTACAGCACTACAACCAATAGTCATAACTGGTGGAAACGGAATAAGACCATGGGAAGAAAACTGTGGGACCTAAAGGAGACCGTGGGAAAAGTAAAAAAAAAGGCAGCCGAAACAGATGGGAGGTGTGAGAAAATAACTGGCAGTGTAAACAAATATAGTGACCAGCCTACTTCTGGCCAATTCCAAATAACAGGCAGTGACTAGACCACTCTGCCTCTCTAGGTAGTTGTCTGGTAACTGACTCCACCTCCCGGAGTGATTGACCGTTGTCTGGTGACTCACTCCACCTCCCGGAGTGATTGACCGCTATGCTGGAGCCGCGCGTTCACAGGGATAAAATGGCAGCTCTTGGCTCTGAACAAAAAATACTTAATAATAACTAGAACAAGGCTACAGCCATGTACTCACAGAAAATGGTGGCGCTAGGCTCCGAACAAAAATCTAATAATGGCCCTGGGGAGGACCTATCTTCCCTCTCACCCCTAGCGAGTGAGGGGACTTCTCCCAGCTGGTGGTTTGCACCTCCCACAAGTCACCACACTGTGAGGCTTCCTGGGTCCAGACCACCCCCACAAGTCTCCTAGTCAGCCTCCCCAGTGCCTGTCACTGCCCTAGGAGACAGGGTTTCCAGAGGCTTTCCTGGCACACGCTACACCGGAAAGTGTGTACCCTACCAAACCACCACCTCTAGTCCCCCTCTACTGCCTGAACCGTAGGTCCCTTCTCCCTCAGCCAGCCCCCAGCCCCTGCATGCGAGCAACTGGCCTGAGGTCCTAGTCCCCTTTAGTTGGGCACCGTGGTTGTCCCCTCCTGCCAGGTAGCGAACACTCTCCCAACCGGTGACCGCACACTCCTGATGGTCTCTGGTCAAGGGTTTTCCCGTCCGCCCCCAAAGGTCCTAATTCCCGGCTGTGCTCAGAATTACTCCGACCTGCTCCGAGAAATGTACCCCCCAGGTGCATTAACCAATGATCACCCTACCTCCCTCCTCCCAGTTGGCCCCCAATCCGTGTGTGAGTTTCTACTGTCCTGAGGTTCTGGCAGAGGGACCCCTTCCTAGCCAGCCACCTCAATGTCCATCACCCGACTAGAAGTCAGAGTTCCAGGGGCTTTCCTAGCGCATAGCACTGGAAATTGTCCCAACCGATCCGCCACCCCCGGTCCCCTTCCGGATTGGTTAAGGCACCCCACTGGGAATTCTGAGGAAAGTCTCCTGGATCTGGCCCACTCTACAAGTCTCCTAGGCATCTGTCCCAATGCCTGACACAGCTGTAGAAGACAGAGTTTCTGGAGGCTCTCCTAGCGTGTGCTGTGCTGGAAATTGTCCCTACCAAACAGCTAGCTCTGGTTCCCCTCTACCACCCAACCTGCGGAAGGTACTCAACTTCCTGTGTGTGCTCCCACTCTCCTCTCCAGGGGATCTGCTGTCTGATTTGCTGGGTCGCCAGTCGTTTCCTGGCTATAGCCAGCAATCCGTCCACATTCCCGAAGAAATCCAAATCCAGGCAGCTGAAATGAGCCAGACATGTCTCCTGGCCTCCATCTTTCTTTGGGACCGCCTCTGGGCATGGCTATCCTGGACGAGTGCCCATAAAATGTAATAAATGGCAGGACACCGTTTATCCTTAATTAGTTTATTAATAGCAAATGACTGGTGACAGGAAACTGAGACAAGCCCAAGATCCTGATACCAAAGCAGAAGAAGCTGTGTGTGCAACGCAGGGTGCTCCTTCAGACATACGAAGACCGCAGGAGGACCAGGTGCAAGGCACCACCAGAGCTCTTAAAAGGTGTGTATGGACAGGATTGGCCCGTTTCTTGATTCTTGCTGCAATTGGCTCATCTAAGGGTTTCTTGGTTTACTAGTTTGTGCGGAGCATTCCTGTCCAATGATTTTTCCATAACTTCGTCTCGTCAGTCCATTTGGTCCACCAATCTGCTCTTGAGTTGATGTCATCACACCTGTGGACTGCTTCTAGAAAATTCTTGCTGTACGTCTCCGCCCCCCCGCCCCCCATATTCATCATTGCCTTCTAATGGTCTTACAGAGGCATTACAGTTGCACATTGTCCAAAATAATTTAAATAACTCTAAGTTGCAACTCATCAATTAACCAAACTCAGCCCTGATACAACGCAATTCATTTGTAAATATTGTAACATATAAACGGCCAACGAAACCAAGCAATTTATAAGAGAGGGAAGAAATGCTGTCTTCAAAGGTTAGGAAACCATTGCAAAATTACTGGGAAAAGCAGGTTTCTTGCCAGAATGATGCTAGACAAGAATACTACCAAAAAAAGACACTTGCAGTTGGTTTTTCATATGCAGCCTTCATATGGAACTTTTGATAGGGATTTCTGAGGAACAAGGCTAGAGTACCTCTGCATTCCCATGCACAGTGCTGCCTCCCAAACTAGATCCACCCTTCTCTACTTGTGCTCCTTCCATGCCTGTGCAGAATGAGGATATCCAACAGAGGGAAGTTCCAGGTGTTCACAGGCAAAGTGAACACACTGGGGAGCACGGGCAGAGGAGCAGGGCCTGATGGTGATGTGACTTCTCAGATTCCACTTTGTCATGAGATCACAGAGCCCCATTTGATGTGAGGTTCCAGAGCCCCACTGTGCTGTTCAGTGCTCACTCTGGGTAACAGTGCAGCAGCTGCAGCAGCAGAAGCATGTTTCAGGCAGGGGGCATCATGATCCTTACCCGCTACCTCCTGCTCCTCTTTCTCCTGGCCCTGCCAGCCCAGAATGCCCAGAGTGCTCCAATACCTCGGCAGGGAGCAGGTAGGCAGGCAGGGGCCAGCACCCAGCTTGGGCTGGTGGCAGTGGAGCCAGGGCTTGGCTGGCTGCGCTAGGAAGCCACCAAGGTGTGGGCAGTGGGGGCAGACACACCAGGGGAGATGTGAGGGGCTGCAGCTGCTTTGGCAAGCAGCAGGGAAAAGAGGATCCTAAGGAGCAAGGAGGTGGGGAATGGCACTTCAGGGCAAGAATCTTGACAGAGTTATCGATCGCTTGGCACTGGTTATCCATCACTCGGCACTGTTTATCCATCACTCAGCATTGGTCTTCCAGGCTCCTGGCCAGGCTCCAAGGCTGACCTGTCTGCAGGTCGTGTGGGCACACCATGACTTTTCACTTCCTGTGAGGGCTGCCAGCTCAGTGTCCCAAGGGCAGCCAGACCCCACTGCAGCTGTGAGAATACGGACCTGCCCTTGCGTGCCCTGTCAGTGCCTTCCAACTCCAGGTGTTGAATGAGAGCAATGCACATGATGGTAACTGCTTGTGGGTGTTTGGTTGCAGCTGGGACCAGAGGGAGTGCTCTTGCAGCTCCTGAGCCAGAGCCAGATTCCATGCTCATTCCAAGCTGGTATCTCAAACGTAAGTAGTCAGTCTGTATTTGACTTCATTGAATAAGTACTCTTTTTCACTATGCTGTTGATGGGTAATGTACCTTCATACGTAAATGTCCTTTTATAAATCTAATATAGGGAAGGATTCCCAGAAGATACCTGTTGTTCCAAAGGGGCTCCTAACAGCATTGGTGAAAGCTGCATCTGGTTAGTATATGCCACTCTGTTAACCCTGGGACCTGGGAAGCTGAGCTTTTGGTCTCTGTAGGGACATACTGTACCCTACACTGATCCAGAAGGGCTCAGTCAGAGCCTTGCTGCAGGGACACTCCATTTCATGCCTCCTGTGCGCTGCAGAGCCACAGAGATGATCCAGCACAGCACCTGCTCCCGATTGTACTTCCACCTGATTGCCAGGGGCAGCTGCTACTGCTACTGCAGCTGTACCATTACTGGCCAGAGCTGCTGCGTGCAGACACTGGCATCCAGATGTTGGGAACAGGCCTGTGCTGAATTTGTGTTTACCTCACACTCAGCACAGCATCAAGGCAGGAATGACTTCCCATGAAATCTTGGCTGCCCCTGTCAGGCCTCAGAGTCAGGAGTGGGTTGGATTTGGACCATCTGCATGAGGCTTTACTCGAAGGGGTTCTTTGTGTGGGTCATTTGGTTGATTCAGTCTTGGGTGGTTTGGCTCTGCATTTCTCATTGTATTGCAGAAAATTTGGCAGTGGTTTCCTCTTGTGTCTGGGGACAGCGGGCTCCTCACTGCCACTTGCCAAAATGCTGAGGCCATGACACCATGCGCCTCGTAAGGGACAGTGGCTCTTATTTAGTGTCCCATGTTCTTTCTAAAGAGACAGATCATAAGACTGTGCAGAAAGCGATCTTTCCTATGGCAGAAAGTGACAGTGTGCCAGGCTCAGTAGCAGAACAAGAGGCAATACAACACACCAGCACACTTGCTCAGCGTGAGAAGCTTTCAGGAAGTGAGTACTTGGGAGATGCTGGCTTGGGAAAAGAGAAGCATTTTTGCTGTATCCTTGCAGTGCTCTCCATGGATGAATTGCAGGTGCCCAGCACACAGCCCTGGCCTGTAGCCTGGAGGAACTGACAGGCGGTGTTGGTGCAGCTGCTCCCTGGCACATTCTGGGATCTTTTCCATGGGAATTTTAGGGATCTCTCTTGTTCCCTCGTGCTAAGACACCAAAGCCAGAAGCACCAATCTCTGAAGACAGTAACCCTTCAGCATGTGAAGTGCACTTTGAGATTATCCCTAGTGCAGGGCACAAATATTCTCTTTTATGTCGTCTTTTCTCCTGCCAGGGTCAGCTACTGGGCAAAAAGCTGAAACTGCTGGACACTGGGATCTCAGCAAGAACTACATGCTAGCATCTATAGCAGTCTCAGCTGTGGTGCTGGTTGCGGTTGTAGTTGGGTACATAATCATGTATCAGCTGCTGAACAGAGACACGTGAGTTCACTTTTCCCTTGAGTTTATTGCTGGTGTGGGAAATTAAGTGTTTGCACTGTGCTGGACTGCCAAGGCAGCTCCTGGCAGTGCTGTGTGGAAACCTCTGCATTGCAATCCTTTAACTGTGCTCTTATTTCCTACCAGAGTAGTCTTCTCTGAAGTCTGTTTCTACAGAGGGACCCAGGGAGATGAAGAGGCATCTGCACAATCCAATACTTACTCTTTTCTCTTTTTGGCACAGCAAAAATTAGAGTAAAGATAAAGGCAAAGCAGAGTGTGGAGAATGCCCAGGAGGCAGTAAGAGAGCCCAAGCCAGCAAGTTCAACAACAGCTGCTGCCTGTCACCAGAGATCTTTGTGCCAGAGCTCGCCCAGCTGTACAAGACCATGGGTGCAGGCCCCTCACTTCTGCCTGCCTGTCCCAGCTGCCATTTATTTGTCTGATGATGCCTTTTCACAGGTGTTCTAGGTGACCTAGGTGTTTTTTTATATACATTTATATATAATATTATATTTCCTGCATGTCAATCCGTGCAGTCTGTGTTACTGTTTTTTTGAGACCCTACAACCCAAATAATGGAACTTGTGTGTTTTGCCTGAGTTCATGGTGGTGTGCTGGGTCCAATGGAAAAGAGGGAATGGACACATGCAGGCGCTCTTTTGTTTCTCTCCAGGCTCTGGATGGGGTTGCCTGGCACAGGTGTCCAAGTAGGAACCCAAGCAGCTGCACTTTATAAGAAGTTGCACTTTGTAATTAGAAAATCAAAATTCTCTGGTACCTTTTAGACTGCCTTGATCACATGTGTTCATCTTAAATCTTCATTTCATCAATGTGTGAAAAGACAGAAAATGTTTACATCTTTATTATACAGGTAGAGCTAATAAGTAACTTCAGGAGACAAGTGGGCTGACTTCCCTCTTCTGGGAAGGCTCTGATGCCTGATTCAAAAATCCTTTCACTGTTTCAAAAGTTTCAGTGTGAGGGGTTTCTTGCTGGGTACAGTGTTCTTGCAAATCTTCTCTGATTACTGACAATGGACGGAGGATGAATGAATTGAGTCCTTTCTGAAAACTGATTTATCTGTAAGTACACCCAGAACATAAAAGCTATTCTCTGCTATGATTCACAAGAGCCTTCTGCCATTTCTTTTGGTATCTGCACTCCTAGAGGCAGTGGTCATTTCCTTCACAATATTACTTCCTTTTGTAAGTTACATCTACTTTTTAAGTTGAATTTCTTTTCCTTACAGAAATTCAGCTATTTTTCTAGTTTTATTTCATAACTTCTGAAGGCTTCCAGAGAGAGAAAGGGAGCCTTGGAGTTTGTGAACTCTGACAACACAGGGGACAGATGATCATTGCCTTGGCTCAGCTGGTCACACTACTGCTGATCCAGGCCAGATGCCACTGCCCTTCTTGGCCACCTGGAGACACAGCACCCCCATGTCCTTTTCTGCTGGGCATCTTTCCAGGCACTCTGCCGCCAGCCTGTGGTGCCTTCTGGGGTTCGTGTGACCCAGGGGCAGGAGCTGGAGCTTCACCTTTTTGAACCACTTACTGGGCTGTGGCCCATTGATCCAGCCTGTCCAGATCCCTCTGCAGAGCCTTCCTGCCCTCCAGCTGATGAACACTCACCCAGTGTGATGTCATCCACAAACTGGCTGAGGGTGCACTTGATTCCCTCCACATATCAATAAAGATATTAAACAGGACTGGACAGCTGGTACACTGACTTTTGACATTCATGTAATGAGTTTCTTTATAGACCCAAAGACATAAAACAAGGAGGGTCATCTTGAGAGGGCAGAAAGCCACCAGGTCTCTGGCCTGATATATGCATGCATTTTCTTTCCCGGTGATAATGCAGTGGGGCACCTCCATGCCTAAAAGGTCAGAACAAAATCGCAGAATAACAAAGAGCAACACAAACAAACATCCTACTGTAGGTGGGCTATTCCTTTAGTTCTTCCACCCTTATGAGAAGAGTTGACTATTTTCTTGCTTCTGTCTTCCAGTTCATCTTATTTGTATACTTTCCAAACTGCAAACAGGATTATAACAATCAGAATTAACATACTGCCTAGGATATCTGCTGTGTGGGATGAAAAAGTAGTAAAAAAGCCTTTTCGTCTTTGTTTGGAATGATGTAGTAAGTTTTAGTCACAGCTAATCCAAAGCTCTAATAATACTTACTGGCCTGATGGAACACATGGAACTCATGGCTTAAACCACTAGTAATCAACATGAAATACTAAGTACTCATAAAGTAGTTAAATATTTTTTTTGTGGCAAACTCTTCCACTAGTCACATAAGAGCAACTGTACTTGCATAAAAAAATGCAGCATGTTCCCAGCATTGCTGTACTCTCTTCCATTTGTACATTTGGAAGAAGGCATACCAGTTTCACACTGTTCAAGTTTTTTAAGTTTTAGATAAATGTTTAAACAAGCAGGTGACAATAATTGATATGAGCACTGCAGAGACGGTATAGAATTATGCCTTGTTGTACTGCTGTTGATCCTTCTCAAGTGCTGAGATTGTTTTTTGCAGTACAATGTGAAATACAAAGACTTCTCTTCTCCTGTGTGTACTGTTCAGGCTTATTAGTATCCCCTTTTAAAATGTGGGTTGGACTAACTGACCTTTAAAGGTCTGTTTTGGTTTGACCCTGGCCAAATGCCAGGTATCCCCAAATTAACACACCCACACCCAGGGCTCATGAGCTGAGATAAGGAAACCCAGGAGAAGATGCACTCAAATAGGCAAAACAGGACTAACTCAGGTTGCAAAGTGATCTAATTTATTGCTAACAGAGTCAGAGGAGTAAATGAGAAGTAAAATAAACCCTTCAAGGCCACCGTTTCCCCACTCACCCCACTCCCTCCTTCCCAGCAGCTGCACAAGGGAACAAGGCATGGGGCGGGGGTAGGTCAGTTCATCACCCAGATCTTCTTCCCCTGCCTGGGGAGAGGCTCTTTTCCTCTGCGTAGCCATGGATCTCACTGTCGGCAGCCCGCCCGACACTGCTGCAGTGATGCTGGTCCCCCACAGGCAAGCAGTCTCCCCAAAACTGCTACGGCGTGGGGTCCATCTTCCATGGGGTACAGACCTCCGAGCCAGGCCGTTTCCATCTCGGGAGCAAGGCTTCTTCTCTTTACCGGACTTCTGCTGGACCATTCTATCTCTCTCTCTCTCTCTCTCTCTCTCTCTCGCACCCACCCACTCCATGTGGGGCACTCAGTTCAGTCTCAGGGTGCAAGTCAAGGCCTGTTTCTCCACTCAGACTCCCTCTGGACCACGGCCTCCTCCAGGCATCCACTGGCTTCAGCATGGGCATGGGTGAGTGGATCTCAGCATTTCCCGTGGGCCCCCATGGGCTGCAGGGGCACCCCTTGCTTCCACCACGGGCCTCACCATGGCCTGCAGAGGCTGCAGAGCTCCGGAGCCTGGAGCTTCCCCTTCTCCTCCTTCTCCACTGACCTTAGTCTCTCCAGGTTGTTTTCCCTCACATACTCTCACCTACTCCTCCTCCTCTGGCTAAGAATAAGTGCATGCACCCATTGTTTTGATTTCTTCTTAAATATGTTTTTCAGAGGCGTAACCAACATCTCTAATTGGCCCAGGCTTGGCCAGCAGCATGTCCATCACCTCAGAGCTGGACATGGTGAAGACTTCGAGAAGCTTCACAGAGGAGGCATCTTTGTGGCCTCCCCACTGGAAAAACCTGGGCCACGCTAAACCACGACAAGGTCCATTCCAACCCAAAATTTTCTGTGATTCTATGGCTTTGTGTCAATACAGGGGCAGCTCTTTAGTTCAGTGCTTTCTGTTCTGTTTCAGTGGCAAGTATATTCACTATCATTTCTGCAGCAGAGAACTAATTAGGCAGCAGTGACACTCTTTGTCATTGTCATGAAGAGAGAAATTGAGAATTATATGTAGAATTCTGTTAGAGAGAAAGAACTTTAGGCCTGAAGAACTTTAGATCTGGCTGTTGATCCTTGCTTTGAGATACTCTGCCTGCTATCACAGTGTCCCAACATTTCCATTCTCCATTTTTCGTACATAGTTTGGAAGTAACATATTATTTCCATCGCAATACACACATAAAATGGAAGAAGTCATTACCACATATCTAAAATTAATTTTCCAAGATTTTCTGCACCCTTGTCCCATTTGGTTAGTTTTGGGGGAAAGGAACAAAACCAAAACCACTCATTCAGTCTTTTTCTGGATTTCAAAAAATAGATAGAAAAAACCCCCAAAAACTCAGAAGGACAAATGGGAGCTAACTTATTAGGAAGGAATTTGTAATATTCTTTACTTGGTAGTTTTCATGAAGAGCATCACAGCTGTTTTTAACAGTACAAAGTACTTTCCTTCAGGAGAGTGCTAAAGTTCCTAATTTCTACACAAAAATAGCATATTTGGTACAATTGCTAAAAATAGCTACCAGATTTTCTGAAAATGAGAATGTATTTCCTGATTTTTTATCTATGGACCAAACACTGAGACTATCATTCTAGTATTTTTATAAGAGCTGATTCTGAACTCAGAGGCTCAAACATGCACTAAAATACATCTCATTTGTTTACCTTTTGAATTCTAAGAATTCAGTTGTTCCTAGAGAAGCACCACAGAAAAACATGTCTAGACCATCCAGTCTCTCTCCCAACCTCCAGGTCATGTTTTCGCTTTAGGTTTCAGCTTCAATTTTTATTATTTCCTTTTAGCCAGCAGACTGTTGTAGGGCCCAGAAACTCACAAACTCTTTTGAAGAGCAATACACTCTTAAAAATGTATGAAACTAATGATCCTCAAAAGAGTGGGACCTCGAATTTGTAAAAGGGCTATTCTGGTAGAACATTTCTACATACATTTTTCAGTTACTAGACTTAAGTAAATTATATTTTCAGATGACAGATTTTCTAGCTTCTTTTTACTTCCCATGGTTTAGTGATACAATAGGAAAAAGAATCTTTGATTCTTCATAATAAGATGAAAGAAGCAGCAGTGAGAATTTACACAATCTGGTTTTCCAGACAAAAGAAAGAAGCCACTGTGAGGGTAGGAAGCAATGGAGAATCCTGAGACACAGGGAAGATCACTGTTTACCTAAAGCAACATCAGAAAGGAAGTGAGTAAATACAGAAAAACATCTTAAAAGTTTTGTTTTACTGTGATGCCTGTATCACTGCGGAGTCATCTATTCTCATCTGATACAAGCACCCCCACTTACTTTTATCCATCTGTGGTTCTTACCTTATAGTTAAATAGTTACTGCATTGGAGTTAAGACCTGTCTTCGTGCTTTTTGTTTGAACAGTACCTTGCTCAAATTGCTCCCATGCCTCTGGCTGAGAACAATAGGTGCTGCAGTAATAAAAAAAATCTTAGTACAGAGAATTTGCTAAAGAGAAACCATGATTCGCCTGCATAAAGAGATGATAGACAAGCTGGGCTTTAAAAATGTGCAAGAAGAAAAGAGTCAGCCACACAAAAAAGGACAAGGAGGAGAAATTATTAATGTGCAAAGATTAAAAATTATTAAAATGCAAAGATATCATGAATGCTTCAGAATATCTGAAAAACAAACTGTTTGGGGCCAGGAAAATACATTTCGTGTCCAATCACTGCAGATGGTGTATCTGTCTGCTAGAGATGATAGACTAATCCACCATGGCCATTCCAGAGACCTTATATAAATGACTGGTACTGAAGAAACAGAGATGTGATGAGCAGTCAGAGAAGAGAAAAAGACTGAAAAATCTGGAAAACTCAGGGAAGGTGCAGCTTTGAGAAGTACAGGTAATGGAAGAAAGTGAGAACTCAAGCTAAAATGGAAATGTCGAAACTGGAAAACAACCAGGATATGGGACATATGAGATGTGCCTCTCTTCATTCTGGTCAAACCCCTTGCAAGCAGGGTTGTAAATAAGGAAGAGGAGAATTACAGTTACTGGAAGACATGCCAATATGCCGATCAATAAAAATGCATTTGGTTCTTGAATCAAAGTAAGTAGAGGAAATAATCAAAGTAAATAGCAGACTTTCCCCCTGTCAGTGGTATTGATTAGTGTCTGGTTTTTTGACTGAAAATTACACTGCTAATTAATTTTTTTAAAAATTATGAAACCAAATTCATCTAGTTTTCCCTGGTTAGGCAGCATCTTCAGTATGCTGTAGATTGACTTATGCCAGTAGCTGAATCACAGGCCTGCAGCAATTTGCTAAAGAGGGAAAATCACTGCACCAATCCCAAAGTAAGCAAAGGATGATTCTTTTTCTATCCAGAGGGGAAAGTGGTGAGCACAGTATTAGGTGAATTGCAATCCTCAGTTTCTGACAATGAAATCAGCCAAATTGCCCATGCAATCAAATAAACCTAGAGCTTCAGCCTGATTAGAATACTTGAACTGAATAAGAAACTAATTTACTGAAATATTGTATCTACAGATATATCCTTTGTAATTTCTAAATTAAAAGTTAGGCCATCACTTTGCAAAGGCTCACATCCTAAATTTCAGGCATGTGAATTCTAGTGACTAAGATGATCCTTCTCATATATGCAGTACTTGAAGGGTCTGAATCTGTAGTCAGAATTAGAGCACATTAAGCATATTAAAGGACTAATAACACTGACCTTATTTCATTTATGGCAGAAATGCACTCTGATGTCCTAGACTTTAAAATAAAGTCTGTGCAGGAGCCTCTTATTATTCTGCAAATAATGGGGCAATTTCCCAAGGGAATAGCACTGTGACCTCCGGGTGTGACTGATAGCAACAAGCATAACAGAGTATTGGCAGCGTCCAGACAAAAGCAGAGTATAAACTGGGAGTATAAACCAAGCACTTATTTACCCAAGACTTTCAGTCTGTCTCAAAGAGCTAAAACAAACAAAAGAATTAAATATTATAAATCTAATTCTTAGGAACACTGGTGTTGCAACATGCTAAAGTAGCACAAAGTCTCCAAAATGATCTGGTGATCTCTCGCTTTGTCTCTGTATAGGTACTTTAGGTCTGTAGATACTCTCAACAACATCCTACTTCAGTATCCTTGAATAGTTGTGTGATGAAAACCTATCTTTAGAAACCTTGGGGATAGCCACAGGGGTGACATTTTAGTGATTCCTAGATCTACATGAGCGAGTTAGAGGATCCCAATCCTCTTCACTTGAGACTGCAGGAATATATTTTAGTGGATTCAGGCTACACCTATGCTCTATTTAGGAACTGGTTCCAGCTCTTTGTCAGTGTGACTAGGAATAAGTTTCACAGTTTGGCTGGGGTCCAGTGCACTAGAACCTCAGAGGAGATGAGGCTACGTTACTCCTTGTTATGGCCTGCTGCCAGCTGGGATGGACAGTGTGAGCTGTAACCATGCAGTGCTGTCAAGGTGCAGACACTGCCCCAGTGCATCTCTTTGGGATGTGCTGCAGCTGCAGTAGTGTGCAAGCATGGCCCACAGCTTGCTGAGGCCAGGATGTGTATTTCACAGAGCCCTTGTGGTCTGTGTGTGATAGATGATGATCCAGGAAGAAATAAAAAGACTTAATTCAAAGATTTAGCTAATTGCATCTCTATTTTGGAAATAAAGTATTTATCTTACGGGACATTGTCATTTGAGGCTTACTTTCTGTGAATTTACTCTGGGACTGTTTTACAGTATTTTGTCCCAGAGTATAAATCCAGTGTGCTGATTCTCTTTTCCCAGAAAAGGAGTATGTCCTTCTGGTGTAGTTTGACCCACTTCAAATAAAGAAAGTACTCTTTATTTTGGAATGAGGCTGGACCTTCTTACAGTTTTTCAAGAACAGCTATTTTTTTTCTGAATACAGTATCTAATTGGAGACAGCTTTCAAATGTAGACAGTCTGGTTAGGTATTTCAGAGGTGTCAGGAAAATGATACCTGTTCTGAGGAGTGATGCCGTAATCGTTGTGCCAAATCCTACGTGCACTCAGATAATACAAAGCTTGATAATCTGTGGGTATGTTATAAGCCCCTCACTAGAGCAACCTGACCTTTTTGCCATTGTCAGGAATACTGTGACAACACTGATATTCCAGTATCCAGTTATCTTTACTCCACTTTGATGTGCACAAAACAAAATCAAATTAGCAATATATAAATGCACAGAAATATCCAAGAAGCATTTTCACTAAGAATGAAAGATCAGACTTCATGGATTTCACTGCATATTGTGCCATAATTACTGAAATTCTATGGATGCGTTTGAAACATTGCAAGACCTTCCATTCTCCTGGTGTATGCAACTGTGTGTGCTCCAACAGGGGCTAAATTTATATGCCCAGAAAGTGATTAGAATTAGGAGAGGATTCCTGACATATGGCTGCACCTCTGAGTGCAGGATCTCATGTAGTCCAGCTGAAGCACAGCTCTGCATTCTCTCCCACCCCTGACTTCACAATCAGCTGCTTGGCAAATCACAAATCAGGTCAATGAATTTAATCTGGTGGATAGAGTACAGAGCAGGAAGGAAACTGCTGTACTGGAATATGTAGAGACCAGACAGGCATGGAATGTACCACTGGGGGAAAAGTAAAGACAGGGGCTTGTGGAAGCAGGTAGACTGTTAGCATGGGCCTGCTGCATGATTAAAGAACAATGACTGAATTAATTATAATTGTACCTTTTGCATCATTTTTTGGTATTTTTGTTTTTAATTATAATTGTACCTTTCGGATCATGACTAACTGAATAAGATGTTCCGAAGGGAGTGTGTATCCCTGGTCTGGAAGACTGCCACTAAGGAATTTATGTATGTGCTGACTTGGAAGAGCAGTGAGTGTGTGAGTGGGTACGAATGTCTGGTATCTGATTTTGCTGCATAGTCAGATCCGCCTGTGTAACCTTATAAACGACCTAATCAAGGAAATAAAATTAATTAGTGTTGCATCCAATACTGATCTGAGCTTTCTCTGTCACCACAGAGCTGGCTCAGCATGTTAGGCTTGAAGGTGTGACTCAGGTGGCGGTAGGGACACCCACAGACAATAGGCATTGTGGAAACATCAATATAAGGTTATTGAATGTTAGCCAGAATTTTCCATGGTTGGTGATTTTGATTGCCTGCCATGAAACTTGTTGGGTACTGTGGCAGCAGTTTCCAATGCCTCCTTTTCAGTTGGGGCCCTCAAACTATTTCACCCTGCAGGTATACCAAGACACCCCTGAAAGTCTTTACAACAATATGTCCTTTTAGTCATTTATTTTCCAGTTTCTTTCTGTTTTATTAGCTACTTGTGATTGCAACAAGTGATCAGAGAATAGTGGGGGTCAAAACGTGTGTCTGCACACCAGCTGATTTGTATCAACTCAGGTCCTGCGGTTAAAAGCAATATAAAAACCATAAATACTTGGTAGAATTTTTTGTTGGTTTGTTTTAGTGAGCCTAAAAACAGTTCAAGTCTATCATCTGAAAAGAAGGATATTGATATCAGCTCAGCAGCAATTCCTTTCAATAAAAGACTGACAAATGCTTGCATTCAAGTACATAATTCAACCATGTATTTATTATACTCAGATTTTCCTCTCTTGTTTTAAATGAATGTAGCAGTAATCAGGTAACTGGTTTCTTTGCTTTCAGTAATATGTCTTTCTACAAAACTGAGTCTCCAATTTTGGAAAAAAGACCCATAAAATTCTTTTAATATCATTTATTAGTCAAACTTGTAATTTGGATTTATTTTCTTGCAAATAGCTTGTGCTTTTCCAAAGAAGCTTAATGTATAGCTGTATGAGTGCACTCTTATGCTATATCACCCAAGGTCTGGATGTGTGATGAGGGAAGGTTTTACTCTTAAAAGAGGATTCCCAGATAACTCATTTATTTAAATCTTCATGATTCAGATTCAAGAAAAAAATTAAATTAATTTATCCCACAGAATTTAATGTACAGCACATATGCAGATCACATTTAACCTATTTCTTTCATATGAGCTAAAAGTATGTACACTGTTTTAAATCTTCACAAAATTTAAGATGCAGCCAGCTGAATTTCTAAGGGAATTGGCTGTTAACACCATCAGTCTTATGAGGGAAAGTTCTAAGTATCTGGTGTTTCTAGATACATTTAGGAAACTTGTATAAAAACCTTTCGTAAAAGATTATTTGATCCAAATAGAGAAAAAGGCTTGGTTTTATTCTTGATGAGTAGCCTTGCATGTTCACATTTATGGAACGTGTCTCCCATGACATCAGACATGAACTGTGTTCCTAATTCAAGTCTGTGAGGAAGACATGAGAGATGCCACACCAAAACTATATTCCTTTACCAACAGAACACTATGGGTTAAGAAGTACAGCCCTCGGTCCTCAGTCACTATATAACTATCTCAATTCCTTTATTTATATGTGAGAAAGTATGGTTTATTGTTATCCCTTTTTAAAGAGTAGTATTAAATAATTTCATGAATAGTAAGTCTTTCTGGATTGTAATCAGGATTACTTCAGAGTGAAACACTTTACTGAGCTAGGTGAAATCCATTTCTGGAACTATACCAGATTTTCATACTTACAGCTCTTGTCTACCAGTAATTTGCATACTATGGAGGAATTAATTTTGAGACTCTAAGACTAGTATTGTTCAACTTTCTTTTGATGGAGTAAATGGTTTGATTGATTTCAGCCTTCAGGAAAAGACTGAATGCCTTTTTTCTCCCATTAGGTGACTGATTCTGCATGCTGTCATGGGCAGGCTGGTGTTCCCAGAGACAGTAGGCTCCTTGTACAAGTACAGCCAGAAATATTGCAAGTGACAGTATTGTTAGCCCATTCAGTGGGATAACAGGTGATTCAGAAACCTCCTGATGATAAGCGAAGGCAAAGTCCTGCCTCTGGCAGGGAACACAGTGCACCAGTGCAGGACAGGTGACTGGCTTGGAAGCAGCTCTGCAAAGGGAACCTGAGCTCCTGGTAGACCAGAGAACCTGGACTCAATAGTGTGCCCACACAGTGATAAATGCTACATTGAGGACAAGTGCTCAATTCCCCTCTGCCCAGGACTTGTAGATCTGAATCTGGAGCAGGGTGTCCAGTTTTAAGCCTGCAATATGTGAGATACAAACCAGAGAGAATCCACCAAAGGGCCTCTAAGATACTTTTAAGAGACTGGAGGAAGGAACCTTAGGAGGCTGGCTGCTCAGGAACCTTGGCCAGTAATGCCCAGACTGGTACCTGTAAACAGCTGCTCAGCACAGACAGGATAATGCTGGAGCAGGAGCAAGCTGATGCAGGAGATATCAAATCTCACTGGTTCTTAAATATACCCCTTACCCAGATCCACCATGTTTTGTTGTTTGCTTGGTCTCTGCTATGTGTCTACCTACATTCTTGTTGTGGTTTGACTCTGGCTAAATGCCAGGCACTCACAAATTAATACACCCAGGGCTCATGAGTTGAGATAAGGAAAACAGGGGGAAAAAAGATGCACTAGGGAAGAAAACAGGCTAAAAACTTTTATTTGTTAACAGAATCAGAGAAGTAAATGAGAAATGAAATAAACTTTCAAAGACACCATTTCTCCACTCACTCCCCTCCCTCCCAGCAGCTGCACAGGGGAACAGGGCATGGGGGGAGGGGGCAGGGAGGTCAGTCCATCACCAAAATGTTTCTCCACTGCTCAGGCGACAGGAGTCTTTTCTTCTGCACAGCCACAGGTCCCTAGTCTCACTAGTGGCAGTCTGCCCAACCTTGCCACGTGAGCTCACTCCATGGGCAGACAGTTTTCGAAAAACTGCTGCAGTGTGGGGTCTCTCGTCCACGGATTACACACCTCCAAGTTGGCCGTTCCATTTCGGGAGCAAGGCTTTTTTTCCTCTTTTCTGAACCACAGTGTCTCTCAGGCATCAGTGTGGGGCACTTAATTCAATTTGTAAAAGCCTGTTTTTCCACTGGACTACGGCCTTTTCCAGGCGTCCACCTGCTCTGGCGTAAGGGTGAGCGTGGATTTTAACATTCCCCATGGACTACATGGACTGCAGGGGGACACCCCGCTTCACCGTGGTCTTCACTATGGCCTGCAGAAGATTCTTGGCTCCGGTGTTTGGAGCTTTCCCTCCCTCACCTTCTCCTTGGTGTCTGCATTGCTGCCATTTCCCCTCACATATTTTCACCACCTCCTCCTTCTCCAGCCAAAAAAAGTGTGTGCCCCCCCAACTTTGGTCTCTTCTTAAATATGCTTTCACAGAGGTGTAACCAACATCTCTAATTGGCTCAGCCTTGGCCAGCAGCATGTCCATCATTTCCAGAGCCATCAGGGAGTGGCTCTGCTGGGCATGGTGAAGGCTTCGAGAAGGTGCACACAGGAGCCATTTTGTGGCCCTCCCCCCCCACTAGCAAAAACTGGGCCAAGCAAAACCAACACAATTTTTGATTGCAGTTTCATCCTCCTAGGACAACAGGGCAGCCTTTATTCAGCCATCCTATGGGCTCGAGGTTTAAGCACAGGCTCTAGCTATAATATCACCTTCTGTAACTGATCGAAGAACATTATTTCTCTAATCATACATTTGAGGAAAGCAATTTATCCAGAACCGCTAGTGCTAGAGTGCCATGAAAAACACAATCACAGACTAAAACATCAATCACTTTGCAATAATGCCAGCAATTATTTCCATACATTTCCTGACAGCCACCCCATCTATTCTCTTCAGCTGAGATATTCATGCTACCATACAAATTGATATTGACAATACCCACCAGATTAAAAGGCAGCACATTGCCTGTCTATAAGCCTTTGAAAAAGCATGTTGATTTCCTCCTAGGTTTTTCTATAACTGCAGCTGCTTCCTGCACTGAGAAGGTAGTGCAATTGATTACTTGAAGCAATTTTGGGAAAGGGTGTAGGGACCTGGAGAGCATCAGCACTGATGCAGATCAGCAGTGCCATCCTGCAAGGGCACACAGTGAGCCACAGCTCCCTTCTGAAGCTGCAACAAGAAGGGTCCTGACATTCCTGCATAGAGCCTCCATGACCACCCAGGGGTGTTCCATCATCATCATAACCTGTGAGATGTCTCCCCAGTGACAGCCTGCTGCCTCCATCCTTCCAGCCTGGCAGGGTGACCCCAGGCACTGCCCTGGAGCTGGCAGCAGGCATTTTGTTATTCAAAGTTTCAAAGATTTGAAAATTAGTATCCCCATAGCCACTTTCTTTTTGGGAAAGCTGCTCAGGTGAGGCCTCAGTAACTGAGTTTTCTTATAAATCACATGTACTGTCACTTTAACTTTTTATTTTGTGACCACTGTTTGGGTGAACACTGTGCCTCAGTGGTCAGGAATTTCTTTCTTCTGTGGTTAGAATCCTTCATCCTAAGGAAAGCAAGATTTCTGGGATCCAGATCCTGATTTTATTTTTCACAAACCCATCACAATTGCATCTACTGTGAAAAATACAAGAACAATTACACTAAAAATAAAAAACAGAGTGGTTTTTTTTTTACATTAAGAAGTTTTAAAATACATTTAAGTCATATTCTAATATTCCATAGCCAACTATTTTTTAATTTGTAACAATGACAGTCTCAAGATTACCTGACTTACTATGCTTCTAAATTAAGCAGACTTAGGAATTTAACTAGTAGAAATTGTCAAATTTAAAAGACAGTGCATCTCTGCAACTATTTGCTGTATGGATGCTCAACAGGCTGGTTGCCTTTTCCACAGCAAACCTCTGTGCACCTCAGCTCAGCTGCACCTTTGTAGTGTACAAGCTCATCTTCCTTGCCTGTGCTGATCCCCCAGAGGACTCAGTCACGGAGCTCTGTGACTGCATGGACTTCTCATTCCCACTGTTGTTTTCTAGACTGCATCCCTAAAACTTGTAATTCTGAAAGTTATCCTAGTTTTAAGTTCAGGTAGCTGATGTTCTTTAGTTTAAGAAAAATTACATACTCTACATTATCCTGACCTTGTGAAATGACAGTGAGTTAATATCTGTTAATTAAACTGCTAACATACAATAACCTTGTTCATTAATGACTATTGATGCCAATGGTAATTTGTTATGTTATGATAGTGTGATTGCAGTGTGTGAGCACAGGGAGCTTGACACACACAGAAAGACTCTAAATATGATTCTTAAAAAAATATTTTATTCCTTATGAAGAAAGCAGAATGAGGATCTTCCATAACCCACCCCTCTATATTTGTAGTAGTTAACTTAGCATCAGGTTGCTGCATTCAATCCCCTGCATGTAGACCACTATGAAATTACTACAACTATCAGGAAAATCACATACATCCAGTCACAAAGCATGGAATTTTACCCTGAATATTCATAAATCCATTCTGTATGCTCCATTTTAAAAGGAAAAACACACATACGCTATTAAAAAAAAAAAAACCAACAGATAAACTACAGGACTTTCATCGTGTTTCTTCCTACTGATTTTCCCTTGAAACTTCCATATCTCCTGATTAGGATGCATATAAAAATATCTGGAAAGATGAATTAATTGTGCATAAAGATGAAAAAAAAAAAAACCCAAGAGACACTTTCTAGTACACTAAAAATCCCAAACATCTTCTCAAATGGAATATTTCTGACACAGCTGTGTTGAGCATCACTCACATACTCCAGACTGAGGGCAGTAACAGCTGTATGTGCACCATGCAATCATTTATCTAGGTATCAAGAAAAAATTGTGAGACACTTGAATTTCTATGGAGATACAGAAAAAACCCAAAAAGTCCAGAATAAAGCAAACAAATGCACAGACAAGAAATCAAAGTGAAGTTTCTGAATATTCACCCAATAATAAGAACATGAAAATGTGCAAGGCTATGACTATTCCAAAAGACATCAATATGGAAAACACAATTCCAGCTTTAAAATATTGCTTTCCCTTTTATAAAAATATTTGCAATTGTGTAGAAAATTTCAAGATGGGTACAACACACATCTGCAAATGGCCACAACTATTTGAATAACTGATAGTCTATGTATACAATAAAGTCCTGAAGTGCTAATGATTTTATTTAACATTTGTTCATGACATCAGAACCAGTTCATGTCCAGTTCAAGCTAATAATTTCAGTGCAACAGCAAGCAGAAGATGCTGAAGTCTGTTGTGGTTGGTTAATAAATAACATCACAAACAAGAAACAACAACTCATACACAGCAGTGTTTGTTTGCTTCTAAAAATTTTAGTCTGGGCTGACAATCCCCCCACCATTTTTTGTTTAGGCATTTTTTTTGGAAAAATACAGGGGAATTTACTCTTTTGAAATCAAGAGTTACTGTCTGTCAGACTACTACTTTATAACCTATAGTATGTTTTCTTTGGTCAGGAACTGTCACTGTAAAGATCTCCACTGAATATATTTACTAAGTGTGTGATGCTGCCATAGGACTGTGCTGATAAATTAATATAGTGTTACATATATTTACAGAAAGGCCCGTGGTTGAAAGAAAAAAAAAACAAAACCACCACAAAACACTCATATTGTCCCTCCAAATCACTTCTTCAATCACTTCTTCATAGCAGCCAGGCAATCCTACTTGTACTTACAGTTCGAAGAATGTTAAGGATTTAAGTATGTGCAGTGAAATATATGCAGATTTGCCTTTTAATTTTGCCTTCTGATAGCACTCTGGCAGGAAGGACAAGATTCTCACTTCAACTGAAATGCAAAACACCTAAGGGTTTATACAGTGCAACAATGCCTAATTCCATTACTGTGCATTTTTATAATTTGCTTCTTCCAAGAGCCACTCAATTCCATTTAGCAATCCATCTAAAGTTGCAGCTACAGTGTCCTGCATCTGTGAAAATAATAATAAAAAAAAAAAAGCTAATGTATTAGAGATAACAACCAACAGGATCTGACAATATTTTAACACGACTCCGTGTCTATCTGTAAAGTCAGAAACACTCATATCAAATCTAAATTTTTATCACTAGTGTAAAGGTCCCTTAGACAAGAAAGGTTTTATAAGAGTAAGAAAACAAACAGAATAAAACCCCCATATTAGGAAAGCTTTCACTCTTGGTATCAGGGTAAATTTTTTTTCCATTGTTCCATCAGCTATTCTGGAACATTATACTGGCTTTACAGATGGCAATCTACTTAAAAATTCTATTCATAACTTTAAAGTAAAAATGCTGCTATCCTTAGACTTCTACGCATATTATTAACAGTCAGATTTTGTAACATCCTATCAAATGGCTGTTATAAATGGTATGTTTTGAAAAAAGCCTGAAAACATTTTCTTTATGAAAACAAACTAATTATCTCAAATCAGAATTTTTTCTGATCAAGTTATTCTTCAGCTACACAACATCAACAAAAAATAATTCTGTATGGCTGAACCATGCTGATAATATACTGTGCCTGACAACCATAAAAATACCAGGTTCAGGACCTCACATCCTAGGCAAAAAACTGATCTGTCAAAAACTCAAGACATCACGTCAAGTGAGTGACAGTAAACAGTCTCCTAAAAATGTCCCAAAAATCTTGTGTCCAAGGTTGTGGCTCAGGAAATGTTGATTTAAATGAAATGAAGCTTTTTTGTTCCCTTCAAGACCGTCATTTGTCCTTCCTTACATTCTGGGTCCATCTGAAGTCTCTTGTGTGCTTCTGGGTAAGTCACTTAGCTCCTTGTGTTCAGATAGGCTAATGATTCATCTTAGAGGACCAGAGAAACTAAATCCTTCACTTAAATGAAGAGCTCATGTACAAGAGTTGAAAGTTGCACACTTGCTTAGGTAGGTATGGTTCAGGAACCCAAAAGCCTAAATTAAAATTTAAACCACAAAGAAACACAAAATAAAGCTTTAAGAGCAAGTACCATCCAGGGCTGATGTAGCAGATTTAGTTGCAGCTGATGTGCCACGTAAACACAGGGAATTCTTTTCACACCAACGCGAGAGACACAGGACAAAACCAGCAGAGGTCTGTTCGGAGGCCCAAGGGCTGGATCAGTCATTGCCAAAATACGAGCCAGCTCCTCTTGACGATCATGCTCTAAGAAACAATTTTTAATGTATAATTATTAAGTATATGCAAATACAAGAAAGTGGGTTTAGTTTAGGGTTTTTTTTTTTATTTCAGAAGTGGTAAGAGAGGGCTGGAAGGGCCAAATGATCTTGTTCCTTATTCTGCTAACCACAAGACTGATTCATCTGTACTTACATGACACAGACATTGATGACACTTAGATGTTACTTAAAGATCTCCATAGATTCTACAGGCAGCCTATTTCAATCCTAACATCAGAGTGTTTTTTGAGTACCTCACAGAGATCAAAATTGCAACAAGCCATTCAGAAATACTCATACAGCACACAGTCAGCAGCTCTTCCCTACTGAATGCATTTTTCACTTTAGTGTATCCCTTCAAATTTTTTTTACCCACATCTTTCCCAAGCTAGCCTTTTTCCTCCATTTAAAGCTGATGAATGTAAAGACAATTACCATAATTGTTATTTGGATTAATGTCTTACAGGACTAACTATGATTTAGACTAATTGCATTTTTCACTGCAGTGTTACTGGTGAAGATTCTTTTTCCAGGCTATTACACCACAAAAAATGTATTTTCAGGTTTCTCCTATACACACCCAAGGTTTCGTTTGTTTTGTTTTTTAATCCAGATGATTTCCCGCATGTAATTTAGATAGCAACCATATCAGTATGTGCTATAAACAAAACAAGGGTCCACAACCACTCACAGGTTGATGAGAAAGTGCCCAGGATAGGAGACCTCTTCAACAGAACATGTCATGAAGAAACAGCACATTTTGAAAGCAAATGGATTTTGATATATTGCATGGTCTTTGTAATCTAACACTCCAGTTATTCACAAAACATAAATAAATAAAATAAAGAGAAACCCCTTACCTCTGTGAGCTTCTGCATTAGCAACATAAATGAATCCATCAACTACTTCGCACACCATCCTCACTTGAGCTATTACACTGTAGTGCACAGCTTGCTGATTCCCTACTACGCTGTTCTCTTGGTAAAACATCTTATTTACAGCAACAGCTTGCTCTTCCCTTGCTCTCCTCCTTTCCACACTGAAAGATATTTCAGTATTTCAGTAGTCAGGTTAACTAAGAATGCCAAAACTCAGTCTTGAAACCCTAGGCAGTGCAGGAAAGAGATAGGAAAATGGGCTGAGGCAGCAAACAGTTTCATTTCTCCCTGCACTCTCCTGCCCTTCTTTCTTTCTAAGTGCACATACAGAGATGGTTAGCAATCTGCAAGATGCGTACGAAAATACACTCCAGGATGAGTTTATAGAGTGTTTCAAAAGGGACTCAACCAAGGTATCCAGAGGGACAGAAGTACCCATAATGTACCTGTCGTACAGCTTTGGTACATATATGGTTTGGAAAAGTTTTGTTACTTCCATGTGAAAACTTAGTGTTTGAAAAAATAAAGTAAAAGCAAAGACACATATTAAAGCTTCAATTTATAAGGGATATCCATGCATGACAATGTGCACATGAAAGTCACATGACAAGAATATGAGGAAAAGTATAAAATAAATGAGAAACTGTACTTTTTATTTGGTGGAGAATTAATCTTATCTTACCTGGTGGTGGAATACAATGTCAGAATATTGAATTTTTGATTGTTATTAAACTGGAAACTGACGCCTGATCCAATTCCTACAGGGAAAAAAAAGAATATATGAGATTACAACTACTTGGCTACTGAATACAACTAAGTGGTAGTTTGGAAATTCCAGTGGTGCTATAAAATGGATATATTCAAGCACAGATACTGCTGTTAGGGGCAGCAGATTTACTGTTTTACAATTAAATTTTATACATGCTCCAATTGATCAGTGGTATCAGAGGAAAATAACACGGCATTTTCATATTTCTGAGCACTAGACTTGAACCTAAAAACCTAAATCAGAAAGGAGCCAGACCTGTACTTATTAGCTGAAACTGGCATAGCAAAGGCTCCAGTCTGCTTATGACAAGTTGCATTGAAAAGGACATGAGAGAAATAAAAGACACACTAAAAATAATTTTCACATTTCCTGTAGATAAAACTTAATTATTCTAACTCTGCTGTGCTGAAATAACCATTAGTTAAAAAGTAACACACTTTTGTCTCTGATTTTGACTGAAGTCAAACCAGACTTTCAAAGCTCTTCTTTTAACATCAAAAAAAATCCCTCACCTGGCTCCTCTAACTTCTCTAAATAAAATAAACGCCATTTGATATCAGAATACTGAACCATATAAGGATCAGCCATGAGTTCATGAATAAAATCACAAATGTGTTTTTTAGCCACTTACTACAAGCAGTACTGAAAGAAAGGCCTGTCTGCATTTATCGATTACAACAGCAGCTGTAACATGGAATTTTGGATGAAAATAGAAGTACAAGGAGCAAAATGAATCAGAGAGAAAATGATTTGTTTTTACCATTATTCTACTGAATTTTAAGGCTACCAAAAAATTGTTCCTTTTCTCAGTTTCTACCCCCAACTTTTTTGTGTCGTATCTATTACAAAATATGATGACCAAAAGCCAAAACCATCATTACCATGAATTTGCCTATGAGGCAGGCCAGCTACCAGCAGAATTTCTGGGCATGTCATCATCTTTTGCACTAAAGAGTCGTCCAGCTCTTCCAAACCTGGCCCAAACATAGCAAAGCGAGGTTCTGCCTGAGTGACCAGTGATTGCAAAAAGGAAGTCACAGCTCCATACCGGGGACGGTTTGATTTCAAACTTCTTCTACCCTGAGGACAGCTCCTTTTATATCTGTGTAAAATAGACGCAACTAGAAATTAAACATAACATACAAAAGAGGTATTAATCAAATGACATAAATTTCTTTAAGTCCCACACTTCTCATGCTTTGCTACTGGTACAACTTGAAGCATAGGTCAAAAATTACAAAGTTCCAAACTGATAGTTTCAAGCACCACTACAAAGCAGGCAAAGGCATCAGTTCTTTTGAAGTTCAAATACTGACTTTTTTGACCTTAGTACCCTTCTAGCTACAGATCTTTCTGATTATTAAAAAAAAAAAAACAACCAAATTCCCGCATCCTCACTGAACACACAATATAGGTAAAATAACATCAAACCAGAAGAGTCACATTAAAAAATACAATTTAAAATATGAATCTTGTGAGTGCATTTTAAACCTTAACTTAACTGCTTTTGTATTTGAAACAAGTAACCACCTGAAAAGAACCATTTGCCATGTAGGTACAGAGCATGCAAACTGTGGAAGGAGAGAAGTGCTGTCTGCAAACTTACACGCTCGTTTGGTGTGGACGCTAGAAGGCATAGAAAGACTGGTCATGGAAGGAAAGAGTAACAGTCAGACAGACATCCATGAGCAGCAGCTTCAACCTGCTTCTGCAGCCGTGGTAGGCTGCTGCTGGACAAACCTCTTCAAGGAAACATCAAATGTGTGTTCCTTTATACCCACACTGAGATGCTTCAGTTGAAATCAGCAAAACTGCTAAGCACACGCAGACACAATGGAAATCAGTGACAGGTGGTTTGAAATAGGTGATTCAGACCTAAACTGATTTAAATCCAATTTCAAAATTAGTATATATTTTGTTCTTCAAATTCTGGGTGTATGATTCCCATCTGTTAAATGGGGATTGAAGGACACAGAGATTGCAGAAGTTAGTGCACTTACCATGAAGCAACATGTTAAGCACCACCTTTGGAAAATGAAACTGCAAGTAAATCAAAAATCCCAAACAAATCTACAAATCACTACTGCAAATTAAGGGAACTGAATGAAGTTTTAAAAAAAAGAAATCACCACAAAATAATCTAATTGTTTTAAGAGTTCTTCTCAGTCATCCAAACACATTTAATATGTTGCTATGCTTTTCAACTATGCTAGCTGAAACCAGTCTTTGTCTTAACAGCCTTTAGACAATCAGGCCTAAAACAATACTCCTCATTATTCTGTGCAAATTCTGGGCACTTTTTTTATTATTGTCTTCCGCATAAAATGAAAAAAAAATAAAGATTCATTCCACTTGCTACAGTTTGAAAACTTTTCAGTAGTTTTATTTAAATGCCTGCAATTATACTGAGAGCAAAGAACATTTCTTTATCAAGATCAACACTATGCAGAGCTTTCAAGATGACTGTATTTCTGTGTCATAGTAGACATGGAGTTTATAAAAAGATTTCAGTTTTTTAATAACATTAGCTTTCTCTGTTTTACAATGTTTTACATTCTTGTTGAGTTCCAAACAGCAAGAGCTGACCAGACAGACCATGGAGCAACAGGAAATTGCATTTCCGAAATAAACAATGGATTTGAGACACATCAAAATTTAAACAGCAGCTTACAGCAGAGCTTTATTGCTGTAAATATGAAACATTCTTGTGGGTTGTATATAGCAGAGCCGTAGAGAGACCTGAAGTCATGTAAGAGAATACAGAGGTACTTACACTGCCATGTAATCGTACAGTGCATTGTCGCTGACCTCTGAAAAAGCTTTATTAAAAATCTCCACATCTGGAAGTGATTTCCAATCAACGGATGTCCAAGAGGGGAGATCCCGCAGGAGAAAATACCTCCACAACAACGGGTCTTGCACAGCTGCCCTCCAGTAGCAACTTGTGCTTCCTAAGTGGCACAAATCTTGGGGCGAGAGAAAGGACATGATGTTCAGCTGCAGGTTGATCTGAAAACCATTGAGAGCAGCGGCTTAACGTCCCAGGAATTAAGCAGTGAAGAAGGAAGGGGTGGGATGCAGCGCTTTACCACCCCTGCCCCGCCTTGTGCGACCGGGCCCCACTCACCGGTAGCGCCTGCAGGGCGCTCACTGTCTCCGCATCTTCCGAGGGCGCCGGGTGCGGGGACAGCGCGGTGCCGCCGCGCTCGCGGGTGGTCCCCCGCATCCAGCGCTCCCGGAGGATGCGCAGCCCGCCCCGCACGGCGGCCTCCA
>VZRN01000986.1:994447-1019953 GCA_013397935.1 Dasyornis broadbenti | reverse complement strand
GGCCGCGGCTCCGGCTGAGGGGGAGCTGGGTCTGCGGTCCCGGTGCTGCCGCTGTCGCCCGACCCCGCGGGGACACCCGGCCCCCGACTGCAGCCGGGACATCTCCGCCCCGGCCCGCCTTGCGCCCACTGACGGCTGGGACCGCAGGTCCGGGGTTGTGTGGGTGTGAAAGCTCTTTCGTAACAAACGCGTGTGGCGTCTGCCTTTTCCGTCCCTGGGGAGAGTCCCTGGCCTTACCCTGTGTTTACAGAAGTTATGGAATCACTTTAAAGATTTGGGAAGACCTCTGGGTCCAACCTATGACCGAACACCACAATGTCAACCGCACCATAGCATTGAGCGGCACATCCAGTCTTTCCTAAAAAGCCTTCAGGAATGGTGACTCATCACCTCCCTGGGCAGTTATCCCTTCCAATATCTAATCACCCTTCCCGTGAAGCATTTTGAAACAATGTTTTGTGGAGTGTTTTGTGAAATATTTCGTGAAATAGTATTACCTCCAACCTAAACCTCCAGTGGCACGATTTGAGACTATTTCCTCTCGTCCTGTTGCAGGTTACCTGGGAGAAGAGGCTGATCCCCACCTGGCTATAACCTCCTGTCAGGCAGTTGAAGAGAGTGATAAAGTCATCCTTGAGCCTCCGTTTCTCCAGTCTAAGCACCCCTGGCTCCCTCAGCTGCTCCTCACAGGACCTGTGCTCCTGATCCTTCCCCAGCTCCATTGCCCTTTTCTGGACACACTCCAGCACCTCAATGTCTTTCCTGAATTGCAGGCCCAGGTCAGGATTTCAGGTGTGCCTCACCAGTGCCAAGTACAGAGACTGACAATCACTGCCCTGGTCCTGCAATTCAGGACACTATTGCTGATACAGGCCAGGATGCCATTGGTCTTCTTGGCCACCTGGATGTGTGGTGGGTCATGTTCAGCTGCTGTTGAGCAGCACCCCCATAGCCTTTTCTGCTGGAAAAAAATTGATACTTTCACATCACTACAAAAGAGGTATTGCCCATAAAATGAACTGAAACAAAGGCAGTAAGAATCAAACCTACACTTATTGTTCAAGAAAGACATTTTTTAAAAACTACATTTTAGTATTTCATTACCTAAAATGCAGAAGTAGAGCTGTGAAAGTATGGTTAAATCATCCAGAAACTACATACCTTTGGTTAGAGGAATTAAGCACTTGCTCCAACATTTTGTCCAGCTTTAAATCACATCCTTCATGAACTTCATAAATAATAAAGAGCTTCCATGTATGAAGGGAAAACAGTAAGTTTTCCTTTTATTTTTAACAAAATCCTGCTACTATCTGACAGTCAATCATCAAGTATTTTATGTTGTCTGTAAATGTTGTATAAAAGTGCTGTGTTTCTCTAAATTGTTTCCCAAGACTTCTTCATCTCTTTACCTGCCTGGTAAAAGCTAACACCTCAGTGCCTATTGTAGTAATGTAAAACAAACCCACACAATATTCAGAATTCTGTTAACGTGAATATTTTAAAAGAATACTTGACTGAAGATATTTTCCCCTTTGGAGGTCATATACTGTTCATTCTGTCATTGCCTGTGTTCTACCAAACTTCTTACAAAAAATAACTAACCAACTAAGCAACCAAAAAAAAACCCCAACAACAACAACAAAATCCCCAGCCAACCAAACCAACCAACCAAACAAAAACCAAACCAAACCAAAACCAAAACCAAACAAAACCAAACAACCTCAAAACCAACCAACCAACCAAACAAACAAACCACCAAAGCCCCCCCACCCCACAGAAAAAAAAGTGTTTTTTATTGGAGTACTTTAGAAGTGAAAAGCTGTCTACTTACAGGCAGAGATATTTTTGCTATTGTCTATATTATGTCTTCTGAAAGAGTTGCCAGGCAGGTGAAACACAACAAGAAAAGTAGAACCTAAAAAGCAAAATTGTGTTTTCTTCCAGGAATGGTTTGATTTATAGAAGAAATCAGTGTTTCGATTGGATATGTATTGTTCATTCCTGCAGAGTTGATGGTCAGATACAATTTTTCATCAAAGGAACAGATGTGTTAAGAATATCAAAAGTATTCCGGTAGCTAACCAGTGAATGGAGGAGATGGCGTTTCATGCCTTAAGTGAAATATGCTTTCCGTGTTGTCAGCTTTGGGACTGAAAAAGGTTTGTGAGATTGATGCATTCCCATCTTCAGATCCTTTGCTTGCTTGGTACTTACTTCTCTCTTTCAATCCCCATCTATGATTTAAGTATTGCTTTTTTTCATACCTAGTCAAGTGGACAGATGCATCAGCCCTTGATAGTGAAGGAGATATCACTCAGCTTTCAAGATGTCTCCTTTAAAAAAAAAAAAAAACAATTTAAAAAGCCCCAAACAGCCTGAACCAAAACAAAACACCACATGGTTGTGGGCTGACTCATTTGGTAAAGGAAGTGGTGTTTTTCCTTCCTGTGCTTCAGACAGCACTGCAGCTTACTTTAGCACTATCTGTTTCCAAAGCTAGATGTGTATGCAGTGACTGGTTTTCCCCAGAAATTGTTATCTACTCTTTCTGTAAGTATCCAGTGAAAAATGCTTTGGCCTTATCAGTTGCTGAGATGGAGGAGTTGTGCTTCTGTTAAAACCAAGCTGGTAAAATAGAAGCTGCTGCAAAGATTTAAAAAGGGGGTGATGTACACTTGTCTTGGAAGATTTGAAAGTGGTTTGGTTTTTTATTTTCCCCAACCTGTTTTTAGCATGAAATGTGTGAGGGAGCAGAAGACATCTCTAGTGGCATTTTTCTTGGCATGTTTTTCTTTCATACCCTACATTCTTGCACTGGGAGCTGTTAGAAATAGCTGTTAGAAACAGAAGTAACAGGACTTCTGGGCAAGTAACAGAGAGACTGGCAGAGCCTGGAAGAAGGGCTGGGCTTAGCCAGGGTGGGGTGGGGTGCTGCCTCCTCACTGCAGTCGGCAAACCCTCTCCCCAGGCCACCTTTGCCTCCCTCCTGTCTGGATTGGCCTCTGAACAGCCTTGTGTCCATCCTTTCCTAAGGTGGTATTCCCTTCATTACTAAACCCTCAAGCTGCATTTTGTAGTTCTTGAGAGTGCTGTGCTAGTCTTTTCCTCACACATTGCAAAGTGCTTTGGTCTGGAGACTGGTGAAAGACTAGGTGTCTGATTGTTTGAGGAAACGGTGACCTCAATTGCCTTATTTTTTGCTTTTGCTTAGAACCTGTTTAAATAAAATCCTTGTCAGGTATTCAATGAGGGTGACCCATTTAGGGGTTTGCTACCTCACCATTCTTCTCAGAGCTTAGCATTCAAATTTCTAGAGCTTCACATGAAGTTGCATCCAATATTTTTCTGAAAATTTCCATGTTTAAAAAGGAACACTCCTTCTGAGTGACACCATAAATTTTGTTGAAGCAAGAAAATGTTTCACTTCATGTTCTAGGGAACAGTTATGGCAAAATCATCTCTGGTGAAGGGATTCGTGTGGGATTTGTGATCATTCAGTGCCTAGCACTACTTTTTTTTTCAGGTTACTTTTTAAGGTTATCAATATGGGTTGGGTAAGGTGTTTGCTATTTAGAGACAGTCACTGTTCCTAAATTGGTGGTAGAATAACAGGAAGAGTGTGGTCATGTATTAACAGTGCGGTCAGTGGAAGAGCGAAAGCTGATATGATTTTGTCCTCCAGAGGCATTGTCACAACTGTTCTGATATTTTGGGTTTGTGTACAAATATATCTCTGGATGTTCATATACATATATGTGGTATGAACATAGAGTAGATTCTGTAAATTGCTACAGTAGATTCTGTTGCTTCCTTCCTTCCAAACCACATGCTCTTCCTGTCCTTGTGAGATGTGTGTATAAGTGTGTATGCTGCTAGAGAACAGGCTGGTTGTAACAATACACTTGGGAAGTATTTTTGTCCTGTGGTATTCCATCAACACTTGCAAACTGTCCTGATATATGTAACTGTGAAACTGAGCTTACCTGACATCTCCAAATACCTGAAAACTTTGAATGTACTAGAATAAGTAATGTCATGGATATACGTAGTTACTCTGTTTTAGTATCTCTGGGACATCTATTTTTTCTAATGAAAGTTAAAGAAACAGTGCATAAACACAAGAGAGTTGTTCCTCTGTGTATTTAATATTATTTAAACTAGGGAAATATTTTTATCTTTAACCAAAAATACAGTATGATCTAAGAAAAGCAGATTTGCATGGCAGTGATTGATAAATTTTTATCATTATTAGCAGCTTCAAGATCTTTTGAGTTGTGCGGGTTGTGCAAATGTTCTTGAACTGTGACACTTATAATAAGTAGTATTTATATGAAGCTCATACAAGTTTTTGGGGAAAGTAGTGAAGAGAAGAATTTTGGTGGGTTCAAATGAACTGTGTGTGTCCATAGAACCACAGAGTTCCTCAGGTTGAAAGGGACCTGTAAGGACCAGCAAATCCAACTCCCTGATGTCCAGCCTGAACTTCCCCTGATGCAGCTTCGTTCCATTTCCTCTTGTCCCGCCACTGGTCACCAGAGATGAGAGATCAGCACCTTCCTCCCCTCTGCCTCCCCACACAAGGTGAGGAAGGTGCAGACTCCTGTGAGGTCTCCCCTCAGCCTGCTAAGTGTTGGCTGTTCTGTTCTCTAGAAAGAAAGCTAATTTGCTTCCAGCAATTAGTCCTCTGATCGGAGGTTATGAAGCCTGTTGATCACTGGGTTTCTTACTATTTGCTTTGGTTATGAATTGACTCCTAATGTTAAAAAAAAAAAAAAAAAAAAAAAAGGGGGGTTTTTTTTTGTTTTTTTTTTTTAAGGAGGGGGAAAAATGGTTATGCATGGAGGTAGAACTTGTTAGTAATTAAATAAATTAATGGAATTAGAAAGACAGAAAAATTAGATCAGACCTCATCAAACAAGACTCAAAAGATGTCAGATTTATCCCTTATGTAGCAGATTCCTAACAGTTTTAGAGTCTGTGATCAAAATTTTTGTTTAAAACTAACAAGGAGGATATAATGGATGTTAATAGAGATGTATTTGGCTAGTTTGAATTTGGAGCAAGTAAAGCAAGTATAGCGTGCTTCAAGTCCTGTAGAAAGTGGCAGAAGTTATAAGAATGTATTTGGTACGGCATCTTAGAATGGCACTGAATTACTATGATTTCAAAAATAAATATATGCCCTTATTTTTGCAAGTGTGAGTAATTTCAGGAGTACAGGAAGTGTTGGTTCTAAAAATACTTGAGAGAAACTGAATTTATTAAAATGTATTGCAGAATATTTGGTCCTCCACCTCTCTTTCATTGCTGTATTTTTTGAAGTAGTTATTTCTGCCCTTGAATAAAAACAAAATAAATATTTGTATTTAAGCACAGAAAATATGAAACAAAAGTCTTTAAATATACTTTGTGAGCTTCCTGAGTTTGTTGTAGCTAATAATATCTGATGGTCAATAGTATGGTAATCACCTTTCAGACATTCCTCAAGTTTAAAAAAAGAGATGTATGTTGCGCTTCCTTGCAGCTTTGCAATTACTAGGGAAGGGGAGTAAAACTGGACTTTATCCAGAATAATGTTAATAAAGTGGAAAGTAGTTAGCAAAGATTTTCTTCATGTTATGGGATTAAGGATTATTAAAGGATTTACAGAATCCACAATCATATGGAGTAATGTCATGGCATTATTCATAATGTCATTCTTCATAGTGTCATTATTCATGACATTATAAAAGGCAATATCAAATTCAGTAAGTCCTCTTAAAATTAGGCTGTGTATTTAGTCTGAAATATATCCAGTTCAGAGTATTTGATATTCATATTGTCAATGCCAAATGTGAAATCAGAGAATAAGGGTGATCTGTAATGGAATTATACCTTTGTGACAATAGAAGTGAAGTATATTTATTTTGGAGAGGCATGTGAGTGCCAATGGTTAGAAATTGCAGGTGTGTCATATTTCAGTTTGCCTAATCTTGTATGGCTGCCATTTGTTTCACCTGCTTTCTCCTTTGTTTAGGTGCCCTGAAAAAATATAAACCAGGTGGTGCCCTGAAAAAATATAAATCAGCTGTCTTCTTACACCCTGCTATGCGCCACAACATGGTAACAGATTCAAAATAGGTTCTGACCATAAAAAATAATTTAGCAGTTTAATTTCTGGTTGTTAGAGTGGCATGCACTGAGCTTTGATGTTGGAACTGCTCATTTCTAAAGTGACCTCCCTAGAAGACGGAAGGATTAAAGACTGATATATAAGAACTTCTTACTGTTTGAGGGAAATCCGAAGTAACTTCTTTTTTAGAAGGAATCATAAATCTTCTGTAATGGAATAATTTACTTTCAACTGGCAAGAAAACCTGGGTTTTTCTGTTAGTTACATGGTTAGTGGACAAAGAATGGTGTGTACTCTGTATGCCTTCGTCCAGAGGAATGCTGTACATGCCACAACTATTGGCTTCTGTCAGTGCTGGTCTGGGAGAACTTGCTTACATCAATTTTCATCCCTGTCTCCAAATGTTACAGATCACTTTTATGTAATTTATGGGTTATTTCACAGTTGACTTACAGCAAACACAGAAGTAATGTTTTTTGGTTAAACAGGCTCTTGTCTGTTGTGCATGTTCCCACCTTTAATTGTATTAGCTCTAGAATTGTGCGATGATTTGGTGTGTAAGGTCAGCTCACTTATTTGACTGAATAGTGCCCATTTCTTGCACAGACCTAGTGTGCAGCTGAATCATCAAGCTGATCCAAATGGCTATAAAATGAGACTGTAGCTTCCTTCTGAAACTGTTATGTGTAGCATCGCCCGAGAGAACTTTTATTTGGCTTTTACTAAAGTTTTTTGCCACTTTAAGAGGTTTTATACAGTTAATTCCCTTGGATCATAGCAAAATT
The DNA here is from genome assembly GCA_013397935.1 of Dasyornis broadbenti. NCBI lineage: Eukaryota > Metazoa > Chordata > Aves > Passeriformes > Dasyornithidae > Dasyornis > Dasyornis broadbenti. The sequence continues at coordinate 1,013,056 of VZRN01000986.1, read as the reverse complement.
AAATCTACTAATTGAGGTGTTACTTTAATCTACGTAGCACTTAGCATTATTGTTTTTTCTTGTTCTTCTGGGGTTTGTCTTCAGTAAAAAAACCCTAAACCAATCAATCAACATTCCTGAAAGGATCATAGAATGGCTAAGAAACAATGTGTACCTTGACGTGTACATAAGTCAGGTGTCATGCCCGAGTCTGGTGAGCATTACTCTCGCAAGAGTATCAGTTTAATGAACTGCTCTGCTCTCTTGTCTGCCCCTTCTTCACACTATCTATGACGCTGGCTTTTAAGTTGTGCTTATGTGATTGCATCTTTCAGATGAACATGACTGGAAGGCTCATCTGTGCAAAAAGTCTCCCCACTCCTTCTCCAGTACCACAGTTGCATGTTCAGCCATGCAAATCAATGCACTGCTCTTGCTAGGGCAAGAAGTCTGTGTTTGTTCTATGTTAAGTGTGGAGGATGATGTGAAGTGTCTGTGATGTTCTGGTTGGCTTGCTGGTGATGCCTTTTTCCATGGTAAAAAATTGAGGCAGACACAGCAGTAGCAGGGAAGAGGGTATTTATCTTGGTTTTACTAGGATCCTTGGAGCAAAGCCCGTTACAGATGGAAATACGGCGGCAAGCACCTGGGTCCCCCAGGCATTCAAGTACTGCGAACTCAGAGCACGGGTCCACATGGGTGCAGTAACAGGCTAAGCCCCGAACACGGGTACTGGAACCCACCAACCACAACAAAAAACCCCGAACACCCCCAGTATACAGTTTTTATGGACTTCACAAATTAGCATATCAATCTAAAATCCCCAATAAGAAATGTGATGGATTGAGTAACAGTCCCCCTACACCCCTGAGCCCCCCTCAATGAAATTCCAGTCTAGTTTACAAAAACATGTTCCAGAGAAAAAGAGGCCCATCAAGGTTGGAGCCTACAGCTTTGAGATAGTGTAGAGCTGTTGACGTCTCACTGGGTATGTTTCATCTTCTTGCTTGGTAGGACCCCCAAACTAAGCTACATATCAGACTACAAGAATTATAGGTATGTGAGGAATAGGATACAAGGGATATGTGTAAAGGGTACAAGGAAGGCAAGGGGTTTAAAATGTATTAAGGGTATAAAAAGGTTTAAAGCGTATAAAAGAAAAAGACCTAAAAAAACCATCAGGCATCACTGGAAATCTGCTACCTGTGAGTGTGACTGCCAAGACTACCCTATAGTTGAGCCCATATTTTGAAAGATAAGAAAATGAATATAATCATCCTAATTTTGAAGACCTAATCTTCTCACGGGTATTCTCCTGTTACAGTGGATAACTGTTGAACTGGAAAACTATGATAATGATAATCAAGGTTCATTTGTGTGAGATAAACAAAAAATCCAAGATTGTTGACAAATATTCTGATTCCTTTTGGGCATAACTTGCAAGCTAAGTGAAATTCTTCAAGTGCTTGCTTGACCTTATTAACAATATAAATGTGCCACAAGCAAAAAGCATCATGTTTATCACTTGGATAAATGATCTAGTGATGTAAATTATACATTCTAAAATTATATGAGAATCTTGAGACCTTTTTGCCATTCCCATAGCAGTTAGTTTCAAACCAGTCTTACTGGTTAATAGCGACACTGGTTGCTACTTAATGTTCTCTATTCCAAACTTGCTACAGAAATAGTGCTTTATTAGGGCCTGGTAGTCTTAAGCGAAGACAGGCATTGGTGCTGAGAAGACAAATGTCAAAGACCTTGAAGCCATTTGTGTTAGAAAGGTCAGCAGGATGCCACAGGATGTCACCAACGCACTAAGTATAATCCAGCTTTTAACCAGGACCTTTCATGGAAGTGATATCAATGTGAAATTATTGCGTTTATTGTAACTCTGCAAAGTTCAAAAACAAAAGCATGGAAGTCTTCAGTGGGCAGCTAGGGTGTGGCTTCAGACTGGCTTTTGAAACAATCAGGATCGCTGATGAGATTCTTGGAAATGGTGAAATTGAGAGCAAGAAGCCTAAGAGCTTTCCAACAAGCAACTGAGTGCTTGTAAATGCAGAAAATCTGCTGCTTAGGCTTAGCAGGATTCAGAGCTCCTTCTGAGTGTGTATTTGTAGAACCAGTTTTAAAATCAGACAAATATACTGTACTAAATCCAGAGGAGAGCAGAAGGAAAATATGATACTCTAAGACTGATATATTCTAGAGGGCCTTTAAAAAAGATGGAGGAGTGAATTGTAGGAGTTCATTTTAAATCACCTTCCCAGAAAATGAACAGCAAAAGTTTCCTATTTTGCTATATATTCTGTGTGAAAGTTATTTACTTACTAACTAATTCCTTACTAATTCTGTTAGTTTGCATATGACTTAGAAATGAAATATCATGATAGAGAACTGTCTGCTTTTAGATGTGCAAGCTTTGGACTGTTGAGAATATTACCCAAGCCACTGATGAGCTGCCCTCTGTAAGGAGGAATCTGTTCTGAGCTCCAGACAGCTGCTCCTCCTGCAGTTGGATGGACTAGAAGAATTAGGCAAAACAATTAGCACCCAAACCAGTTGGAGGAGGGATTGGTACTTGGTTTTGTTGATGCATGTATGGAATTGTCTCCCTTGTCAGTAGATGATTAAGTAATTACAAGGGCTTAGATTGCATACATGAGTTTGCATGCTAGACTCCTGTAGACAAGAAATGGTGCTTTCCAATTAAGCTCCACACCCATGAAATAGATGGCAAAGTCCAAGTTTCAAAGAGGAAACCAGAGTTACATTAAGACCTGCCGAACAGGCAGGTGTTGCCTTCCTTCAGTTACTTCTCTGGCAGCTTGGCCCTGTAGTCCTACTGCACAGTGCCAGCAAGGTGTGGGATAGGGTGTGTGTATGCGGTCTGTTTACTGTGTACAACCTTTGCAAAAGAATGCCTGCATAATCTTATTAAAGCTCTGGTTTTGTTTTTATGTGTTGTATATCAAACAGAAGGAATAAAATTGCTTCACGAGCAAATAAGTTGTACAAGGTCTTCCCTGGTTCTGTTTTTATGATACATTCATTTGCTCCTGAGGTTTGTTTGAAAGAACCCTCTGCAGCTTATCAATGTAACATTGCATTGCAGAATCCAGAAAAGCCTGTTACAGTAGTGCTACCAAACATGAACTGACTTGCCATGTGACAGCTGCTCAGGATTCCTGTTTGCAGTTTCTTGTTTCTGTAGCCACCTTTGCTATATTTATCCTTACAGCACTATTGGTATGGAGTGTAAAAAAAACCATTTTTTCAGTTTGACAGAGGGTGTGTGGGGAAAGACTTTCCTGTTCTGGTGCATTCTTGCAGCAGAAAATTCCTGGCAACTGAGGAGTCAGTTAGCATTTTCTAAATAGGAATTTATACCATCCTCCATAAATATCAATACACAAACATATGGAACATGTGCAGCTGATGTCTGCAAATATCTGCTGAATAGGCATTTTGGTTTTTCCTCACTCCGACTGTAAAGGAATGATAAGTCACTTATCCTTCTCTAGAATTATTAGATATACTGGCTGTCACTGTCAAAAGTAATTGCACTTAACTTAGATAGACAATATTAACACCAGTTACTAAATAAGCAATATATAAGCATGAATAGAAGTGACAAGGATCATGCTGAGTAACAGAATTCGTGGTTCTCTTTAAAGAAAAATGACACCCTAATTTTAAGTGCTGTATAATTAGACCTTGAAAGTACTGTGGTTTTGAATTGAGGTGCAGTATCTGCAGTGGTCAGAAAGTCTTAAGTTTTGTAATTATTTGAAGACTATCAAATTGAAGTAACTACTTAACTGTTGATTTAACTGCTGCTATTTCAATGGCTGCTTCTTAAGTGCTGTCAAGGTTAATAATTTGCTGTTGTAACTTTAATTCTCAAATTTTGTCCAAGTATAAAATGTTCGGTGGCTTTTAAGAAGTTCTGCAGTTGCTTATCTTAGCTTGTAATAATGATATGATAATCTGACAAAATATAGAAGCTTCTGTATAGTTTATATGAAAGAAAGGCATTCTACCTAAATTATGAGTATAGTAAAAAACCCAACTGGACAAGTATGAAACCAACAAAAATAATCCCCTGAGAATGTTTTTCCCAGTATGGACCTCCTCATCTAATTAGTGGGGGTTTTTATTTGTTTGGTTTGGGTTGGGTTTTTTAGTTTAATTTTAAATTGTAACTTTAAAAAAAATGTTCTTAATTAGATTATCTCCAGTATTCTACTACAATAGTCACTGTAACAGAAATATTTGAGGACTTACTAAAATCTGCTCAAGAGGTCCTTCAGGGATAAAGACATGCTTTTGCCAAAGGGGTGTTGGTTGTTCCTTATTATGCAGCTTCACTATCCTTTCCTAATTTGGTATCCCTCTTTGCCTTAAACCTAGGACTATAAAGGGAAAATTGACAAAGAGATTCCTCAAAAGTTCCAGGTGTTGTTTCCTTAAAAAACCTTGGCTCTGTGCTTCTCTCATTTGCTTTACATTTCCATAATCATATAGAAAATGGCTTTTAGGGTTTGGGAGTTTTTGGTATTGTTTGTTTGTTTTCCGATTCAATTTTGCCTTTGGTATTTATATTTAATAATATTTGGACTTGCATTTGTCAAATCCCTGCTGACTTTTAACATGTATGGTTTTAATTAGACTTTAAAATATTAATTTTTCTTTGTAATGTCCTTCCTTCACTGGAATCTTGTAAGTTGAATATTTAAGTTCCCATAGCTTGCTAGTGTGATCATTCATCATGCAGGTGGCAGCCCTTTTGCCTTTCCCTAGTTAATTAGATATCCTGTAAGTGTTATGCATTGATCTTAAAATTGTTGAATGTATTGCACAGAGTTTGTAACTATTTTTATATTCCCATCACATTTATAATTATTTAATGCCTTTAGGTCAGTATCATAAGTTTTATGTCCTCCATTTGTTTTCCCTTTAGCACTCTGTTCTCACAGGAATATGAGGATGCCATGAAATAATTTTTCAATTTTCTTTGACTTTCCATCCCATTTCAAGGGAATCAGGTTCGTTGTACTCTATCAAAGATGAGTTGCAAGTGCTCTCAAATTAATAATATAAAAAATACTTCAGTATTTTGCATAATAATCAAAAGTTCTAAACCACCAAATTCTTGTTTCAGAACTGGGACCTATTACCATGTTGGAGGTAAGTTTAGGTGTTGTCTGTGTGTTTTAGTTGCTGCATAGTTAAATGAGCTTTCCCTTCTCTGTGGCTCCGTATGTTGTTTTCATGCCTCACTAACTGAATTTTCCTGCCAAGTTCCAGTGGGTCTGAAAGAAAGGTAAATTGCTAAATTTTAATTAGCTAAAATCTGGGTCAAGTATAAATGAATTAAAGAAAAAAAATCAAGAAATCATGAAATCTAGAAACAAAATTCTTTACCTTTGAGTTCTCATTCTTCCCCCTGTGCATGTAAATCGAACTTCTGAACCGTCTGCTATCTCTCTGATGGATTCTTTGGGCAATATTATTTCACTTTATTGGCGTGCTGACTCTGACAGCCTATGCTTGGTAGTAGTATAAGTAAGCTGGTATTATACAGTGTATATAATGATTAACCTGTTGTAGCTCCAGAATGTCTACCTGCTGACTTGTTTTGGGCACCAAGAGCTCAAACTCTCCTCATTTGTAAATGCTGTTGGATGTAGAAAGTGTTTTGACACACATTCACTGCTGTCATGTGATTCACTTCACTAAACAAAATAAGGTATTAAAAAATTCTTGATCATTTTAGAGACTTGTTGCACACTGGCTGCTTAGTTGTAGTTCTTGTGTGAAGAGCTTTAAGATATCTTAAAGACCAAGTTGATGATCTACTGTCCTTTCTAAGCTACTCCAGAACAAACTATTTTATCTACTCCTTCAGTAATGTTTGGAGTTTTTCTATGCCAAAATAAGGTATTTGCAGTCCAAAACACATAAACTTTACAATTTTTTAAAAAATTGGTTTTACATAATCTGTAGTACCTGATGAGGAAAAGTGAGTTCATAAAGCAATTTATGTAAGTAGAATAACCAGTTTTGTATAATAGATGTTCCAAGGAGGTATTAATACTCATGACTATACCTACTGCATGCAGTTAGCCCCCTTCCTTCAGTCTGCAAGGAGGAACACTGTTGGGATGTCAAACAGTGCAAATTCCATGCAAAATAAATGTTAGCTGGGTATATAACAAGTACTTAACACTGAACACTTTGATAAAGTTCAAGAGTGCACACTATTGGTTTAAAGAAAGACAATTTATTGAACTGAAGAGAATAAAGTTTCTTTAGACAAGTTTTTCTATGCTTAGGGAAATTTTGTCATGAAAGGAAATGTGACTTAAGGAATTTACTTGTCTATATGAAATTTAGGTAGAGCCAAGGTTCAGAAATCCAGTCCTGTGATACTTTTCTGCTAGTGCTTAGCCTAGGAAGAATACAAGCTGTGCTGTTATTTTAGTTTTAGTTCATTATGCTTCGGTAATTTGTAGCTTTTTTCACCTGTAGCTGCCCCAGACTTAACTGACTAGCTGAATATGGTGAATAACTAGAAAAAAAAACAACTGAAAACCTCCATGACAGTAAAGGTGTCCCCACCACACTTCACTGGTGTCTGCAAGGTTTGCCTGTTATGTGAACTGCAAGTACAGGTACATCGCCTTTAAAAACACTTATATAAGACAGTGGCATGCCATGGACTAGCACAAGCAAAGCTGGACCAGTGCTCTGAATAAAAAGGACAGGGTGTACAAAACCACTTTGTAGACCAGCACCACACTCTGAAGACCTTGTTTTCCTTGTAACTTATCCTTCCGCATGTTGATTACCACAATGGCAAATTACAGTGAGGCTGGCAGCCTCGTTGGAAACAGCCTGGAAACAAGACAAGGGTCAGCATGACCTGCCAGAAGTGTGACCTCCTGTCATGTGCATGCGAGAAAAAGAGAATTTCTCTTTTCCTGCTTTTAAATTGCTTCTTGCATTATTCTGTGAATCTTTCTGTTCCGTTGGGCATCGTTAGGGCATGCACTGATCATTTGGGGTATTTTTAGAAAGTGTAAATAATAGCAGAGTCATGCTTTGAATTTTCCTTCTAGCAGCCGCAGAAGGGCCAGCAGTTCACATCACGTGGCTGCTGCTTCAACAAGTATACATCTATTCTAGTAACATTTTCCCACCCAAACATAGCATCCAAGTGCTCTGTGGAGACCATGTGCTTACTGGAGTCTGGGTCACCCTGACCAGAGGACTGTGCACTGGACACTTAACCATTCAAAACCTCTGCCCTTAATTCTTCTGATGCTAGTCCTTGGTCACAAAGTGACAGCACAGAAATTTAAGCCACCTTAGCTTCACAGAGGGAACCGCTGAGATGGCACATCTGAGTTTTCCATTTGTAGAAATCGTAGAAAGGAAAACAGGAAAAACTCTTGTTTTCCGAAGTGATTGTAACACTGTAACAGTGATGTAACACCGATTGACACACTTCGCTCACTTGTGTTTTGAGCGGGTTCTGATGGTTTCTATGAACAAGACCGCTGACGATGGAGCAGGGCTATCAGTAGAAGCTACAGGAGTGTGGGCTGCTCCTTCCCGTGGGAGAGCGCCCGTGACGGGCTCCCTGGGCTTGGCAGTCGCGGGGCGGCTGGACAGCTCTCCCGGGTCCCGGCCGGAGCCGGCGGTCGAGGGGAACCGGGAGCCGCTCACCCTCCGTCCCCCTTCAGTCGGCGGCCCCGCCTCGGGCGCACCGACGTCAGCGCACGTCAGGGCCGAGCCCCTCGCCCTCCCTCCGCCCGCGGGATCCGTCGTCCCAACGCTCCCGCTCCCCTCGTCCCGCGTTGGGCTCCCGCAGCCGCCGCCCCGGCCCACGACCCGGCTCCGCTCCCCGAGAGCCGCGCAGCGCGAAGATGGCGGCGTTCAAATTCCTCCTGCCGCCCCTCGGCCGCCGCATCCTCCTCCCCGCCGCCCGCAGGGCTGAGGTAAGGGCGAGGGGCGGCGGGCTAGGCGGGTCCGAGCCCCTCCGCCTCTCCCTGCCCGCCGGATGACCTTGGCGGAGACCCCCCTCTCAGCTGCCCGCGCTGCGATCGGCCTGTGCCGCGGCGGGTAGCCGAGCCCCGGGGGTGGGCGGCCGCCCCGCGGCCCCGAGGGAGGCGCTTCCCGCCCAGCGGGGAAGCAATGGCTTTGTTCTTGAGGGGTTTGTCCCACGGGAGCCCCGCGGGCAGCGGGGAGGAGGAGGGAGGGCAGAGCACGGCCGCGCCGCAGGCTCGGGCCCGGCAGCGGGTGGGGATGCGGTGACCTTGAGAGGCTGGCACGGAGGTTTGCCTTTGAGGTTTTTTGGTCTCGTTTTTATATTGTTTTGTTTGTTTTTTAATTTTAAATTTAGTTCCCCATCATTTCAAAAGGTAGCACAGTTACAGTGTGTTACGGTGTATTCCCATGTTGCTCTCACCGCCTCCTGGCCCGGAGGTGGGCAGCAGGTGTGCGCAGCTCGCTGGCAGCCTCGCAATCTACTGCCATCCATAAACGTGTGGTGTGCAGCCGTGCAGCTCCCTCACTCGCTTGCCTATGGGAAGCTTCTGCCAAACCTCACGGATTTAATGATTTCCAGCCCACATGTAACCATAGCAAAGTTCTTTTTTTGTCTCTTCAGCCAGAAGTGTCTCTGTGCCTTTTCTTAATTTATTTGAGTTGAAAAAGCTCACCTTCTCACACCTGTGTTTACTCTAGTCCTGATATCTGTATGGACAAATCTTAGCACTATAGGCTTTGTTTTACTAAGTCATATTTTTGCTTTTCCAGATAATTTACTTTGATTCTGTTGATTATTCTAGGAGCTCATCTGCCTTTTATGTTACTTTATTAAACCTGTCAGAATTGCGGCCAGTTCCTGAGCTCTTAGCTTGCTCCCTCAATGTGCAGGGAAGCATAGGTGATCCCTGGTGTCTCAGGTCCCTGAAAGCCCATTGCTCAAACAACAGGGTGGGTAGGAAAGGAACTGAAAATATATGTAGGATAGAAGGGCAGATACACTCACTAGAGGCGTACAACCTGCACATGCACACTTGTGTAACACGTGCTGGTCTGTTCACCGCTGTCACACACAGTCAGGAAGATTAAAGAAAAAGTACCACGTGTCCTCTGAAATATTTTCCTATGCATGGGTACAGGGTCACAGCAGAGGACTGGCCTCCCTCCAGCACTGGCCCTCAAGCCTTCTTGCAGCCCTATTGTACTGTGATTCCCAAGGTGCCAGCATTTAATACTCGTCTGGATCTACCCTGACAGGTCCATGGCTCTCCTGTGCAGGGACCCCAGAGCTGGGTGCAGTGCTCCAGGTGGGTCTCACCAGAGCAGAGGGGCAAAATCCCCTCCCTCCCCTGCTGCCCACACTGCTCTGGATTCAGCCCAGGACAAGTTTGGCTCTCTGGGCTGTAAGTGCCATGGCCAGGGACATGTCCAGCCTCTCACCCACCAGCAGCCCCAAGTGTTTCTCCCCAGGGCTGCTTTCAGTGAGTTCTTCTCAGGCCTGGGATTTCCCTGATGCAGGTAGAGCACCTTTATTTTGACCTTGGGGAACCCCATAAGATTCCCATGGGTCAACTTCCTGAGCTTGTCCAGGTTCCTCTGGATGGCATCCCATCCCTCAGGGTGTCAGCTGTGCTGCTCAGCTTGGTGTCACCTACACACTGGCTGAGGGTGCACTTGTTCTCTCTTTGCCATTGATGAAGATACTAAACAGTCTTGGTCCCATTACAGATCCCTGAGGGACACCATGCACCGCCAATATCCCTCAGGACTCCAAGCCATTGGTCACTCCCCTCTGGATGTGGCCATTCAACCAACTCCTCATTCACCAAATCCATGCAATCAAATCCATCTCTCTCCAAATTGGAGACAAGGATGTTGTGGGGGACCATGTCAAAAGCTTTGCAGAAGTGCAGATGAATCCATAGCCCTTCCCTTGTCCACTAATGTGGTCACTCCATTGCACAAGGCCACTAGTTTGATCAGGCAGGACTTGCCCTCAGTGAAGCCATGCTGGCTGTCCTGAATCACCTCCCTGTCCTCCATGTGCCTCAGCACAGCTTCTAGGAGGATCTGTTCCATGATCTTCCCAGGCACAGAGGGGAGGCTGACAGGTCTGTAGTTCCTTGGGTTCTCGTTTTCACCCTTTTTAAAGTTAGGTGCAATGTTTCCCTCAGGGAAGTCTCAAGGGTCTGCACCTGACTCTGTAACTTTTTAAATACCATGGATCAGTGGATAAACATTCATGGTATAATTTGGCATGCAGAAGACTGTTGTAGTTATTCTCACATGACAGTGTTTCTTATGATCCACATACTTATTTTTTATTGAGTCTATCAAAGCAGAGGAACATCAGTGTTTCCCCTTGAAATGAGGTAAGATTCCATTCAGAAAGGTTTCATTAATATTGAGTATAAACTCTTGCAGCTTTAATTTTATAAAGATGACAGCTTGTGTAATCTTGAAACTGAGCCAAAAACTGTTGCCTTGGTTGTAACTGTAGGTAACTCTTAATGTAACTCTTCAGGGAAGAATTGGACTATTGTCTTTAAAATGTGTAGATTACCTTGTTTATGTATTAATTTTTGTCCCTCTTTTACAATAAAATTTTTTCACTTTTGCTATCAAACTAGAAGTTGAAACACCAATAGACTGTACTTTAGTTTCCAGTTTTTCTGAATTTATTGAGACTGTTTCAACATAGTGATTTAAGTGTCAATTTTTGGTGCCTGAGCAAATACTTGAGCAGTATTAATATATGGTTTTAGTGGTAAATACTTAAAGAGAAAAAAAGGTAACTGTGACCTAAGTACATAACAGTACATACATAAGTTGTGATAATTTCTGGATAATGGCTTTGCACTGTGATGGCCAGATTTGGGGGTGGGATTTGTATTGATTTCTCTCTTGCCATCCATATTTCATGCATTTCGTGGAGTTTCTTGATTCTGGGCTGTTCTTCAACAGTGTGAGGAGCTCTAAGACTGAATTAGAAATATCTAAGACTGAATGAGGAAGCTGAGGGAGGGTTCACTCTGTGGAAGGGTGTCCCTGCTTACCATACTGCCTTACTTACATACATACCAATGCTGTACTTCATATTGCTCCTTGGCTTCCACTCAAATTTTGTGGTGGTGTTGTCTTTCTGCTTAAACAACTTCTGTTTCTGTTTAGTGTCTGAATGTCTTTGAAGCTCATGTAGCAATATACAGGTTTAAGAAATCTGTGGATGGCTTTAACTTGTACTGAGGAATTGCATTTGTAAATCTGTTCTCAGAAGGTCACATTTTGTCAGTAATTCAGGATGGAATTCTCTTGTTTTGGAGACCTGCACTGTACGTCCCTTCCTGCCCCCCGTGTTTAGTATTTACAGCAGCAGTATCTATTTTTATATATTTTCCCCCCTGTTTAGCCAGAGACATGATCTTCATCATCAAGATATTGTATAATGCCTTTTGTTCATTCACTTGTTTCTTTTATTATTGTTGCAGATTTGTGGGTGCTATTTTTCTACCAGCTGCCATCGCAACACCAAATTTTACACTGATCCTGTTGAAGCTGTAAAAGATATACCCAATGGGGCAACTATACTTGTTGGTGGTAAATATTTAAATTCTTTATGGATGCAATCATGTTATGCCAATAAGATACTTTTTATTAATTTACTGTGTTTCTTTTACTATTAACTAATTTGAGTATCCACGGAATTGGATGATGTTTTAAACAAGAGCTTTTCTACTGTCTCCTGAGTGGCATACTCTTTCAGTGAGAAAATCCAGGTTGTGTCATAGGGAAGGGGAAATAGCCTCAGAAAAATAATTAGGTTTTTTCCCCACTAGCAAAAATTGGACTCTACTTGTTGGAATCCAGAAAATGAGCATAGGATTTTTCAATATAGCATTGCTATTTCACATAGTGAAGAAATAAAATTTCATTTGATTATTTTATGTTAGTGTTCTCTGTATCCTTTGTCTGCCTCGTCTCTAGGTCTCTGTGACCTTGAATGAATTGCTTAACCTGTTTCTGTGTTAGGAATTGAAGATAATACTTACCTATGTTACACTTAATGCTTTTGTGTGGCATTTCCAGAAGAGTCAACTAGTCATACTAACTTTCACTGTGACTTGATCTTTTCCATATTCTGGATGGTTTCCACAATTTCTTGCTTTTCAATCTGCATTGCAAAAAGGGTGATTTGTCTTTCTCTTAGGTTGTTTTGGTATTGCAGAAGTAATGAATGCAACATTATAAAACAAGGGAAACTTCAATGGAGATGTGTAATGAGGCAAAATTCCTTCTGGAGGCATTTTGTTTGTTTGTTTGCTTGTTTTTGTTGTTGTTTTTATTGCTTGAAGAAAAGATCTGAGGCCAAGATAGGTTGGCCTTGATGATCTCAGGGGTCTTTTCCAACCTATCTGATTTTATGATTTGGTGAAAATGTAGTGCTTGTAGTGTGACATGGTATTTCGTTTTAGGTGTACTGGATTCTCACATAATAGGTGGGAGTGTGAGGCACTTGTGCCTCAGTGGAGATCTGGGTTACCGTGCTTCCAGTTAGATATCTTCCCAAGGGTGTTCACATTCCCAGATTTTTATCACCTAATTATAGGCTAAGCTGCATGGGATATGCAGCAAAGATGTGAAGGTTAAGTGGGTGGAAAGAGAAGGAGGAATAATGAGTACAGGGTTGAAGACACACACCAGGAGAGCCAAGACCCTAGAGAGCTTCCCTAAAGGCCATTTGTGTGTGAGCAGACCTCTGATGGGTAAACAGCTTTCATCCAAACTGAAAAGTGTCTGGTGACTGGGAGATTGCAGTACTAGGGCCAACTATTTCTGGAAATGTTCGTTTATTTATTTGACTAAGGAGCTTGTTCAACTCAGGAAAGATTTTTAATTCCCATACTTCTGAACAATCTATGTTCTTTCAAACACTTGTTACATAATCAATTTTCTTTTATTTTATGTAGGTTTTGGATTGTGTGGGATTCCTGAAAACCTCATTGGGGGTTTACTGAAGACTGGAGTAAAGGGAATAACAGCAGTCAGTAACAATGCTGGGTAGGTGTTCATATGTCTATAGTTTAATAGGTACATACTAAAGATTCCAATTATGTGAATATGCTGATATATATTAAAAAAACATTTCTTTTCACCATCATAATTTTCTTATTAACCAGACAGCTTGGTTTGTAAGTGTTATTTTTGGAAGAAGCCCAGGAAGTACAGTACTGTATGTATACTCTGCTTTGTCAGGGACCAGTTGTTGTGCTGGGAGTTGGAATTATGTTATTATAAATATTTATATTTATGTATATTTGACTAGTTGACTGGGAATTCTAACTTAGGTGCTTTAAAAATAATGTCAGTGATTTTGTGTGTGTGTGTGTTTTTGTGAAGTTCCGAATAGGGATTTATTTTTTAAATTTATGAAGTTTAATGAATTTAAGTTTAATGAATTTAAACTGACTCAGTAAATTCAGGTGCCTTCTGACCTTCTTGCTGTATTTCTGTTACTTTAAAAAAGCCCCAAGCAATAAAAAAGCAGTGGAGAATATCTATGATGAAAGAATGGAAAGCCCCCTTAATGTGTCTTGAAATTTTTGATTTCTTTTTTTAAATGTTTGCCCCTTAAGAAATTCATGTGGGGTTGACAACGAGAATACTTCTTTCACATATAATTTCTCAGCTTCTCATACAGACTAATTTTTACACAAGTTGTTCATTCTAGCAAACTCCACAATACCTAATGGTCTCCATATAGAGAAATAATTACAGCCACTTCTGTTGAAGTGCATTGATAAAATATAAATGAAATGAAATTAAAATATAATATGCAGAATATGAATTGCACATTTGTTGGATGACAGATGATTTGTATTGGTATTTGGCACATACACAGTCAAACCTAAGCTCCTTAGAATCTTGTGGGAAATAATTTCTGCAAGATGATAAAATGGAGAGAGAAAGAGAACTAATATCGAGTGGAAAGATCAAGCACTAGAGTAGATATCATTAACTTTCCTCTTATATTTGGTTAACACACATATGTATGCAGGTAGAAAGATTGCACAGATGTTCCTGAGGGGGAGGTGAAAGTTTGAATGTGAGAAAAAGTAGAAAGAGGAGCACTGTGGAATAGGATAATAAAGAAGACATTTTGTATTGTATTCTGAATATAGTTGGTGATGTTACGGGTTAGAATTAATTTTTATTGAAATAATGTTAACTTTCCTGAAAGTTCTTTGGATTTTAAGGCTGAAGTGATTTCTGTGAAACTTTTGGTTGCTGGCAGGAAAGCAAATTTAATTCGTGTGTTCTTGAAACTAAGTTGCCATGGATATTCACGAAAGCCTGGAGAGTTCCTCGCAGAACAGTGTAACAATTTGAAAAAGCTCAAGGGCGTCAAGTGTTTTTTCTAGAAGTCTACTTTGTAAAAACACAAATTTTACTCCCCTGTTGAACAGTGTAATATTTTGAAGTTTAATTTAGAATAAAATAACTGCTCCATTTATCTTTTTGTTTATTACTGCTGTGTGGGACGTAGCCTACTATAGTTTGCTAGTGTTTTGGAACCAGATTAAAACATGCTGTTGTCAGAAGTCAGACTTCTCATCACAGCAATTGATACAATTTATAATATTCTAATTAGCATGTCAAAAATCATGCTTTTCTAATACCATGCATCTTCTTAGCATTTTCTAATACCATGTCCAAAAGTATAGTGGTAATTATCAAGTGTTGCAACACTAAAAAATGCCTTTACAACTGAAGTAGCACAGCATTCATATATCCTGCAGCAGTCATATTCAAAGGGTGAATTGTTCCTGTAATCTTGAAGTGTCAGGCACTTTGTGGGATGAGTAATCTGCCACTTTCAAATCGCCATATGGTTTAGTGTGTTTTTCTTTGGTGACCTTGTGCTGCAGTTGATGCCTGTCTGTGTTTCAGTTTTTGACTGTAGCTGCTGTCTTTTCTCCAGCTCCTCCAGCAAATAGGAGGTAATTGGTTGTGGTCAGGTTTTCTCATCCTGCAGTGGGGTTAGCTGGCAGCTTGTAACTGGAGCAGGGAAGGAGCCAAGAACATAGACAGACAGCTTATTCTGGAGCGCAGTGCAGCTGTGTGGATGAAGGTACATGCCTTTCAATATGCAAGAACCACGGAATGTGTTACAGAGCTATCTGTTTATTACTAAAATAGCAATGGAGACAGTGATTTGCTTACAGCTAAGGGAAAGCAGTAATTAGGAAGTCCTGAAGGGCTCTTGCCAACTTTTTTAGCTGGAAACAAGATTCAGCAAAGCCTAGAAATGCTTGGCAGTTTCTGGAAACAACTTTAAAGGAGTAGAATGTTCACAAGTTCACATCCTGCTTACTGTTTTGTCCTGTGGTGTAATTAGGAGGAGATTCCTCCTGCATCAACTTGTTCAAATCATGTAATTGCAGGTAGGTGTTTTTGGCCTTTTTAAGGCTTTTTAATGATGGGTTGTACAGTAATGTACAGGGTGCTCTTTGTCACACTGCTCAGCTTACATCTGCTGCTGTGCATTATGCTTGTGCTCATACTGTGTGCTAGCTATTGAAACAGCACCTTTAAGGGCAGTTACTCTTTTGCCAAGCCAAACAAGGCAAAGTGTTTGAAAGTGAAGCAGTTCAAATATCCAGTACCTCTGGTATTTACACAACTTGCTGCAGGGGAAACTGAAGCTTGTGAACCACAGCAATAGTGAAAGATAAACTGTGATAGATAGGTGTGCTTCTAAAATACAGCCTCTCACAGCTCCCCTTATAACTTGTTTTGCTTATAGTGTTCATACTTTAAAAACTTCCTTTACACAGTGTTTTTGTAAGCCCTTTAAATTGAGAATGTTCTATCTCAGTAAGCTACCAAAATCCATTTTATTAAAGATTTTCTTCATTCTTGTTTAAATTTGGTTCATTTCACATTTGCCAGTATTAAAATTAATAAAACCATATAAAAATAATAGACAAAAATGAATGAATGAATAAATAAATAAATTTTAAAAAGCTTATTTTAAACATTGATTCGCTGAATTCCCAACATGGTTGTGATTAGTATACAGTACTTTCTTGGCTGTTTTTTCATCTGCATGTAACTTCGTGGTATCTTGTTGCATACTGATTTCAAGTGACTTGGGACTTGGATATTTCAGGTCAGCCTATGCTAAGACTTCACTACTGCATGCTTTCAGACCTGTTGTTTCAGGATCACTGTTGTGACAAAAGCTGTCTTCTTATCAACATAGCCAAATATTTAAAGTGAAACTTTAGAAAATGTGCATGAAATTGTTATTTTTAATTAATTGTGCTAAATGAAATTGATAATAAGTTTTGGCTAAAATCACATTCTGAATTCAACATTTTCATTGTATCTACCACCTCAATAGGCTGAATTTGTGCAGAGTGAAAATGAAGCCCATTACTTGTGATACCTGTGTGTGTGGACTGATTATTTTATCACATTTGGGCTATGTCTGCTTTGAGACTTAAAAATGCATACTTTTTGAATGCGATAGGGTTGAACAGAAGGTTTTCACTTACAGTAAAAATAGAGTAGTCACAATTAAGATCTTAATTGCATATCACCTAGGTGATCATCTGAAAGGAGATTGACAGCATCTGTCAGATTATCACTGGTTGAGACTGTATTCTTGTAAGGCATTACCAGCTTTTTGAACCTTTGGTCTCTGTACTCTTTCTGAATGTCTTTTAATGTTACAGTGTTATACATTAGGAAGGAGAAGATGACTTTGAAATAAACATTTGCACTTTTAGTCATGATGCCTGAATGCCATTACTTAGCTCTGTTAAGCATAATACCCTTGTTTTCCTAATGGGCTGGGCTAATTGTGGTTCCCAAATCTCTATAAGGCACTACCCTATGGGATCAGATGCAGTGGTAAACTTACTGCACCCCATATTGTTAAGCACAAAATGTATTTTAATATTCTTAGCAATTAAGTATTTTGAGTTTAAGACAGGTTTGATAAATGTTCCATAAGTTAAAATTTAAGGTTATCTAATTTTTCAGTCATGGCATTTTGGTATGGCATGTTTCTGTTAAAACCAAAATGTGTCAGCCATCTTTGCCACAAAATCAATGTGTTTTTTCTCTTGCACATAACTCATGTGACTTAATCTCACCATTATAGTTAGTAAAATAGCTATCTATCTGTCTGTTTTTATATTATTTACACTTATTAAAAACATATTAAAATGCAAGTGTATCTATAAAAAATACCATAATGTAGAAATTGTATTCCAAATTCACAGAAGGTTGTGAAGTTTTTCCATATCGTATTAGGTAGCAAATGGTTTTAATGGAACAAATTTGACAGTCTCTTCATTCAGAAAGGTAAAATGTAAGTGAAAATGTGTGAGGGACTGGCAAGGAGTCGTGTAAGTACACAAAGATGGGGTCAAGTTGATGCTCAGAGTATCTTACATTGTGTGTATCATTTTTGTATATGCATAAGAAATCATTCAAACATTCCAAATCAAATATACTTTCAGAAATGAAAAATAAGGTAATCAGTGACACCTCTCTTGGTAGAGAGAGAAGAGTGGAATTATGTAAAATCTTACACATGGCAAGTTGCCAAGATTAGGAGACAAAGTATATATTTTCAGTGAATTTGATTATTTGAAGCAGTTTATTTATTTATTTATTTAATTGTCTGCATTCTTTATAAAGAATCCAATTAGATACTTTATTACAGTTGTTAAATTGGTGACATTGTGTGAACTGCAAATCCCTGAAAATCTGCCTAGGTCATCTAGCTAATTTTAGCATGGAGGTTATTTAGGATTTTGGCAGGGTGATTTCTACTAGCTTTGTACCAGTGGAACTATTGAGAAACTAGCTGTGGAGATAACTTTCTGGTTGTGATTACAAATGAAGAAAAAATAGGTGTAGAACTCGGCATGGATGAGGAATTGGTTATAGAACGATGACAATGAAAGCTAAACCTATCTTTCAGCTAGGTGACTTTTGAAGTATGATGCATTCATGATGAAATTAAAATATTTATCAGATTATCTCTATACCATATAACTTCTCTGTGAAGGAAAAATACGGTACATTTTAGAAGTTCTGAATATAGTTGTTTTACTTGTTGGAATAAAAACACAGTATGCCATTTCATAACAGGAGGGAATATGGGAAGAGGAGATCTTGCTGTTGATGTAACTGTGCAATGTAGAATACTTGTCCTCTTCAGAAATTATCTGCCTTTTATGGATTTGGCCTATATGCCTGCACCATCATATGCCTGCACAGGAGAAGAGCATTGTTTTTGGAATTGGATGGTGGAGTAAGTGGAATGCCATTTTGCTGTGAGATTCAAGATGAAGTTATGAGACCAGAGAGGACAGAGTTCCCATGAAAAGATTTCAGTAGCAGAGGGACAAGGGTGCAGTACAGACATTGCAGAGATGGACAAGAGGGACATTAAGGCTCAGGCATGCCAGTTTGCACACAGGACTTTTTCCTTCCTTCCTTCCTTCCTTCCTTCCTTCCTTCCTTCCTTCCTTCGTTCCTTCCTTCCTTCCTTCC
>VZRN01000986.1:966492-993662 GCA_013397935.1 Dasyornis broadbenti | reverse complement strand
CCCCTCAGTGTTGATTCAATGCACTGTTTCTTTCTTGTCCTTTGCTGTGGTCTGAAAAGGTGGTGAGACAGTTTCTGGGAGCTGTGACCCACTGCCCTGTTTTCTGTCCTATCTGTTCATCTCCTGGCCAGGATTACCATAGCGTATGGCAGCACCCATACTTCTCTCTTCCTCCTCTTTTCTCAGTCACTCTTCTTCAGAGAGCTTCAGCCTCTCTTTTTTTGCTTTCCATTAAGCAATTTGGAATCAGACTGATGGGAAAATGTCCTATGAAAAGAAGGTGCCTGAAGACAATGTCAAGATATTTGGCTAAAGACAAGAAGCAACAAGGCAAATAAGCATTATACCTCTGAGTAATTTACCTTTCTGTGAACTGAATATGTTTTTCTCTCTCTGTTAATTAACTTCTATTCCTCATCTTGTCCTCCTTCTTTGTACCCTTCTGGAAGTGAGGAACAGAAAAAGAGAAACAGAATATCATCTGGGTTGGCTCTTCAGTAATCTTCCAGTTAACACAGGGGGAAATTATTGTGAGACATAGTCTCATTGCTATGAGCCAGCTATAAGACTGGGGAACATGCATTATGAAGAACTGTTATGTGGCTGATTGTCTACATTCATTTTGCCCTAGGAGTGCCTGCACTTTTGTTCAGTGTGTCCTGGCAAATGCTATCTAGTATGCATTTACTCATTTTCTGCACAAAGGTTATAAAGGATGTCTTTCTGGTACTGCCAGGATTATACTTTATTTTTGTGGATCTAAGAATGTACATCCCTAAGAAGTCAGGTGGTACCTCTATCCACATACTTTTCATGTTGGTGAAGATTCATCCTATAGTCAGGCACCCCTGAAAGCTTAGGACTGTGCTGCTAAGAAATCCCAAGCAGGTAATGATTGATGCATTCCTTTTAGTTGGGAGGCATATCTGGTTTTCCCTAGGAATCGTGGATCTGTCAGAAGATGTAATTGCATGTAACTTGGAGCAAATCCTTTTGAAGACTGAAAAGCTGATGTTAAAAATAAAACCAGCCTCTCCTCATCTTCATGGAGAATGTCAGAGGAAGTTGTTTCCTCTCCCCACTCCTAGCCCATTGCCAAGAAAATTTCTAGCTCTGGAACAGGTCCATCTGTTACCAAGTTTCATGCTTTGTTATGCAACACTTGGAGCTGATGAAAGCCTAAAAAGACTGCTTGTCTATCTCCAGAAGCTGACTGGTGTCTTTACGTAAAGGATTTTGCAGGAGTAGGACCAACCATTTATATGCATTTTTTTTCAGCAACAGCTAGTTGCAGAATCTTTAGTTTCTGCCTGAGGTGGAGCTTTCCCCAGGATACTTATTGCATGTTTTTCCTTCTCAATCTGTAGTCTTCAGGGGTGGTGTAGTTACCCTCCTCTCTTTCCAGTCCCCAAATTATGAGAGGAGAAAGATCAGGTGGGGTATCATGTTAGCTCCTGATTGGCCAACATATTTTAATTCTCTCAAACTCAAGATATTCATGCTAATATTACATAACCAATGATTTCTAGTCTTGTATAATCTCCCAGAAATATGCATCTCAGGTTCTGGGGAATCTTTAAACAATGACAGTAGAGGAAGATGTTACTTCAAAAAAACTAGATGGAAGCACTCATGCTAATTGATGCTGCTTGCCATCCAGTCTATTTTGACCACACCCACATTTTAGACACATGTAGATATCTTTACAAAGGCAGAAAGAGAAAGGAGAGCTGTAATTGTCTCCTTTTACTAAAAAAACTTCCTAGCAATAAGCCATTGTATGTTTTGTGCCAGAGTGTGTGACATTCCAAGTATCCATTTTTTCTGCATAAGAATACAAATTTCTATTTTGTGCTTCATCAGGCTGTGTAGAGCTTGTGGGTGTGTGAGGCTTTTATCAGCTTGGAAATTTCAGTAATCTTTTCTTCCCTGTGATGCTATAGAATGTGTTATGCTCGAGCCAACAAGAAAAAAGGTTTGAGAGCTTCAGATTGTTGTTTATCTGCTGTGAAATATCGACATACTGCCTTTGAAGACTTCCAGCATACTGGAGATGTGTTGGCCAGATCTGCCTGGGAATCATCTTTGGCTAATTTTTTTAATTAGAAAAGGCAGACATACTTTTTGACAGGAAGGTTTTGTAAGTCTCAGAGGGACTAAACAATAGGAAAGAATGTGTTGTTAGACAATTAGACCTTAATTTTTCTTATCTGCATCACAAGTAGGGAACTTGGGTCACTTATATCCTTGATGAATGCCTAGGAAGATCTCTTTTCCTATATGTGTTTCATGTATTCTGTTGATTAACTTTTCATCTTAGTACAGAATGGTGAAACTTCTAGTAATCTTAACAATTCTGAGGGTAAAAAGCCTCATTTGCTGTCTAGCACTAACGTGTACTTTCCCTTTTCTGACAGCAAAAATAGCAACTATGTCAACTTCCACCACACCTTATTCCTTCCTATCTAGGACAACACATTTTTATTGCACTTACCTTTGTTTAGATTTTTAAAGGACTGAATCCAGCTTTTGAAATAGGTGTACAGGAAGTATACCTTTCATGCACTCAGTAAAGGTTCCTCTTTTCATTTTATGGTTGCTGTCTGATAGGCAGAGAGTTGCCTGCAAGGCAAATATTTTAGGGGTAGCATTTTGGGGGTCAACATAATTAAAGCTGAAAAATTCTAAAAGCTCTTGTGCTTAAAACAACACAATCAAGAAAGCAATAAAATATGGAAGGGGAGAACGAGTAACTTAAAATTACCATAGAAGTGTTATATTGAAAGAAATTTCGGTAAACTAGAGTGGTTTTAAAATTTATAATCAGGGATAGAGATGTCACATGAAAATCAAAGGGTAGGGACAATAGGAGTGAAAACAGTCTTTTCTCTATGAAATGTTTGTTTCTTAGGACATTGAGATATAAAACGGGAAACATGTAATAGGCTGAAGTGCTCAAAATGGGTTTTGGAGGGAGATGACAACTGATGCATTTGAAAGCAAAAGGGTTATTGTAGCTGGAAACATGAATGCAGATTGCATCCTTTAAAAAAATGGATAGCAGTGTATTTCTTAAAAGAAATTTACATCTAAAAACCACATAAAAGTAACAGCAACAGGATTTTGTGATGCTGCTCTGAAGACTAAATGCATGTGGGAGTTGAAGTAAATTTGTGCTATCAGGTAGGCAGAGCCTCCTGCATGACTTCGGAATGGTGAAATTCCTGTTGTCATTGTGCTAGGGAAATAAGGTTGTATATGACCTGTGTGCTCAGTAACAGATCCTCACAACAATTTTGTTTTTGAGCAAATTGGCTTCATTTGAGGTGAAGAGAAATGGTGGCTCAAGAAGTGAAGAACAACTCGGTATGAGTGTGACTGCAACTTTCTATTTAATTTCTTTGTAACTACTGAGTTTTATTTGAGAGAAGATACCTCATAGCAAGTAGATCAGGGAATCAAGTGTATCCACATGGGATCCTGCAGGATGATATACAAAATCCTGTTAAGGACAATATGCTTCAGTAGCTGCTTCTGAGAATGTAGGAGGAAGGATTATGGATCTTAGTGAAATGAGGCAGAAATTTCTTTAGCCATTACAAATCTGCTTCTGATCCTCTGCTGCCATCCTGTCTTATGTGAATATGCACTCTTATTTTTATTGTCTGCACGCAGAAGTGCTTGTTTCTATTTGGTAACTTTCAAGCTCTGTCATGATTAGAGCGGTGTCAGCCACTTGAATGATACACAGAAATTGCAAAGTCTGGCTTGGACGCAGTTCAAGAAGCTTCCCCTTGTTCTTGGACTGAAAAACGTTGCACAATTGTGTTTAAATTCTGTACTTTTGCTGCACAGTACTGTAGTTACACTAACCCATTAAACTGCCATCAGGTGTTGAGTGGTCTGTTACGTTTGTTTACTACCTTTTATAATGAGAGGTCAGGCTTAAATGGTTTTCTTGTGAGAGGAATTGTTCTGTTTTGAATGAACCTATACAGGAAATTCTGTCATTTTTATTTTTGTTCTTTTTTGTAGTCCCTTTTGCCCACAAAACTCCTCTTTCTTCTCGATTATCAGCTCTTCTAGTTTCCAACTGCAGGATTTTTTCTTGTGGGGAGTTAGAAATGCAAGTTGTTTCTAGGCAACGCACATTTTAGTCTCAAGGCTTTGACACCATAATGCTTTGAAAGTTGCATCAGAGTTAGATTTTTAATTTTTCTTAATAGGTCAGAATTGGAGAGTGGAGCTAGTTTTTATAATAAGTCACATTCTTTTAAATCTAGAGAACATAGCATAAATTTAGAGAACCAGACCAGAGAAGCTTGTTTCACTTCCCCTCATCCAGGTTCAAAACTGCTTGAGCATGCACTGAAGTGGGCCATCTCCTTAAAATAGTCCTAACCTTAAAATAGTGCTCATGAAGCATGCAGTTGCGAAGGCATTGTGGCTGCATGTCTGTCCATGCAGCTCTTGGAGAATTGTGGTTCAAGATGAAGAGCTGGTGCTGGGCCTCCTCCCTCAGCCCCTCTCCCTTCACCTGCAGCATGCAGCCTGTGCAATAGTTGGCAAGCATTACCACTTTTGTATTTTAAAATGAATACTGCATAATACTGAAGTTTTCGGATCTGGTCCTTTTTTGGAGCTCTTCTTCAGGAATGGTGTTTTCAACAGGATTCATATATTGTAAGCACACGTGTGTTAATTACAAAGTGCTGAATACTTGATATCTTATAGGATTCTTTTAATATTTTTCTATATTTCTTATCCTGAAATGTCAAGCCATTGTGTAGATAATAAGTCATATTGAATTGAGCCAACTAATGGCAGATATACATCATTTTTTGTGAGGTGGTTCTGGATCATGGCGTCTTTCCTGTAGAGGGACTGGAAGGTCTGAGTTCTCTGCTTATATGATGCAGAGACCAACAAAAATGTGGAGGAGCTTCACACACATATACCACTCTGCTGGCATCCTGCATAATGTGCTGGAAAAGTGAAAGAAGCATATCTTTATCATATCATCTATGTTTATTTCCATGTTTGTATTTTAGCCTCATATTTCCTCAAATTAAAGTAGCATTTTTTACAGAGCCCTTTGGTTGCAGGAACTCTTGAAAAATGTTCCTGTTGCATTAGTACACAATATAGGATGGCAAATATCAGAAAGGATATCAGAATTTGAGAAGCACTAGCACAAGAAAAATGTATAACATCTCAGGCATTCAGTTTAAGCAGACATAGACAAGAAAATCTTGTCTGCAATGTTCAAATCCTTTCTTGGAGTAGGTGGTTATTTAGTAAGGAGTTAAATGATGTACTGTAATTAGAAAATTTAAATACAAACATTCTCTTACCTCATATAGAAACTAGCATTATAAATACGAATGTGTCTTTCTCCTTGGGCTGCTGAGCAATCATTTGCCTTTTTCCTGGTGAGCAGGAGTGTAAACAAAAATATGTCTTTATTCACTCAAAGCTATGTCTGACTTCTTATTAATTGGTAAGGCTTTTTAAAGGAGCAGATATGTAAAATAACACTGTTTGTCAAGCTGGTCTTTTTAGCTGTTAACATGTGAAATGACTTTCAAAGGAAGTTTTGAATGTATTCCATGCCCTGGAAGAGATGAGGTCTGAACACTGAAATCTTAAATTTTGATTGTAGCTTTGATGTTTCCCTCCCTAAAAGCTGGAATTTGACTTTTTTTTTTTTTTTTTTTTTCCAATTCCTTATGTGTGGGAGAGATAACTTTGTTCTTTCTTGTTGGGTCATTACAGCTTATCAAGTGCTTTGTTTACAGCAAAACTATATTGTCTGGCTTTTTCTACACAGTGTGGACAATTTTGGACTTGGTCTTCTGCTTCAGACAAAGCAGATAAAACGCATGGTGTCATCATATGTTGGAGAGAATGCTGAATTTGAACGCCAGTATTTGTCTGGTGAGCTTGAAGTTGAGCTTACACCACAGGTAAGAAGTGTCTCTAAGAGACTGGTGTTTTCCTTTCATCTAAAATACTGTGTAGAATAATGCTTAAATGCTCTTATAAATTTGTTTTGCAATACAAATGTTTTGCTTGTGTCAGAACGCACTTGCCATCGGCAGTGGGGTGACCCTGACTGGGCTCCAGGTGCCCACCTAAGCTGCACTCTCACTCCCCTCAGCTGGACAGGGAAGAGAAAATATGAAAAAGACTCATGGGTTGAGATAAGTGAAGGGAGAGGTCACTCACCAGATATGATCATGGACACAACATACTCAGGTTGAGGAAATTAATTTAGTTTATACCAATCAAATCAGAGTCAGCTAAGAGAAATAAAACAAAATCTTAACACCCCCTCTCCTTCCCCCACTTTGCCACAGCCCTTCCTTCTTCCCGGCTGTAACCTTATTCACAATTTACTTTACCTCCTCCCTGCTGGTGGCATAGGGGAGGAGGGAATAGGGGGTTGTAGTCAATTAATCATGCATTATGCCACTCCTTCCTTCTCAGGAGGACCCCTCATGCTTTTCCCTTGCTCCAGAGTGGGTCCCTTCCACAGGATCAGTCCTTCAGGAGCCAAGTGCTTCAGCATAGGTCCTTTCTGTGGGGGACAGTCTTTCAGGAAAAGGCTGCTCCAGCATGGGTCCCCATGGGGTCACAAGTCCTGCCAACAAACCTCCTCCAGCATGGACTTCTCTTTCCATGGGGACATAGGTCCTGCCAGGAGCCTGCTCCAGCATGGGCTTCCCATGGGGACACAGTCTCCTTTTAGACATTTACCTGCTTGGGTGTTGGGTCCTCCAGGGGCTGCAGGTGGATCTCTGCTCCCACAGGGCCCACCATGGGCTGCAGGGGCACAGCTGCCTCACCATGGGCTGCACCATGGGCTCTCCAGCACCTGAAGCACCTCCTGCACCTCCTTCTTCACTCATCTTAGTGCCTGCAGAGCTGTTCATCTCACATATTCACACTCCTCTCTGCTCTGGATGCACTTATATCTGTGCAAGAAGTTCTTTCTCCTTCTTCAGTGGCCTATCCCAGAGCCTGCCACTGTTACTGATGAGATCAGCCTTGGAACCAGCAGGCACTGGCTTTGTTGACATGAGGGAAGCTTCTGGCATCTTATCCCAGAAGCCACCCCTCTAGCTACTGAAACCTTGCAAAACCAAAACACCATCTTAAGATCATACATCTGTTAAGAACTGAATGTCTGTATTTATGTGAATTCCTCCCTTTTTGTGGAATTATTTGATTAATTAATACATTATATTCATTTGAAGTTTATGTATATACACACAAACATGTATATTTTTTTGAGGATTGTAGAAAAAGGCATAAAGGATGCTCAGCTCTGTGGCCCCATATAAGAGGAAGGAAGCCAAGGAATTGCTCTGTTGCCATCTTGGTGGCAGCTTTTGGAGATGTCACATGTGCAATGCCTGCCATCTAGTGGGCAGGAATCAAATGAGGCAGTTGCGTTCATTATGCAACAAACCTCTTTTTGCCATGTTCATTAACTCTTAGTGAAATTAATCTCTGCACACTGTTATAAGCCAATTTACAACTTCACTTTTTAGCGCCATAGTTCTAATTGTTTTAGCACTCTCAAGCTACACAAATAGCATGAACGCTGTGAGATCCTAAAATCCTCAATATCAGTTATGTTCTATTGAGATCGACTTTTGTGAAGTTGGTGCTCTAACTTTAAAGCCTACAGCATGTTAGTATGTGGCATTTTCAGAGGTGACACATAACCTTTGGGCTTTAAACAGTTATTTGTATAAGTTTCTGGGAAAAACAAGCATGTTAAGTTTTTATTGAGTGTAGTATCTTGAGCTCACTCTCTTGTGAACCACAGAATCACAGAATGGGCCAGGCTGGAAGGGCCCACAGTGGTCATATGGTCCAATCTCCCTGCTCTAGCAGGGCCATCCCAGAGCACATGGCACAGGATTACATCTGGATGGTTCTTGGATGTCTCCAGAGAGGGAGACTCTACCACCTCCCTGGAGAACCTGTTCCAGTGTTTGGTCAGTTGCATAGCCAGAAAGTTCTTCCTTATGTTCAAGTGGAACTTCTGTGCATCAGTTTTTGTCTGTTGTCCCTTGTCCTATTGCTCAGCACCACTGAACACAGCCTGGCGGCCTTCTCATGGCACCCCTTCTTCAAATATTTATAGGCATTGATGAGATTCTCTCTCAGTCACCTCTTCTCGAGGCTGAACAGGCCCAGCTCCCTCAGCCTTCCCTCATAAGAGAGATGCTCCAGCCGTTAAACATTTTTGTTACCCTCCACTGGACGCACAGGAGTTCCATGTCCCTCTTGTTCTGAGGAGGCCAGAACCAGACACAGCAGTCCAGACATCACCTCACCAGGGGTCAGTAGAGGGGCAGGGTCAGCTCCCATGACCTGTTGCAAATGCTCTTCCTGATGCACCCCAGGATACCACTGGCCTTGGTGGACAGTTTGTTCTTCATCAGGGCCCGCAGATCCTTCTCCTGGAGCTGCTTTCCAGCAGTTCAGCCCCCAGCCTGTGCTGGTACAGGGGAGTTATTACTCCCCAGATGCAGGACCCTGCATTTGACTTTGTTGAATTTCAGATTATTCTTCTCTGTCTGTCTCTCCAACCTGTTGAGGACCTTCCAAAGGTCTGCACAACTCTCTGGGATATTGGGCACTCCTTCCAACTTTGTATCATCAGCAACCCTGCTGCAGGAAGTATCTGCCTCTTCCTCCAAGACATTGATGAATAAGTTAAGCAATATGGGGCCCTGTATTGACCCCTGGCAGACATCACTAGTGACAGGCCTCCAACTAGACCCTGTGCTGCTGATTATGATACCCTGGGATCAGCTGTTCAGCCAGTTCTCAATCCATCTTACTGTCATCTCATCCAGTCCAGACTTTCTGAGCTTGCCTATGAGGATGCTCTGAGAGACTTAGAATTCCGGAGATGAGTGGAAAACCTCCTTTTATACCCAGTCAGCAGACCTGAAAATAGCCAGACACTTGTTATGTCTAATGTTTCAAATGCCACAAATCTCACAATGCATTTTTTTTACTTTCTATTTAATGTTCAGTCCTTTCATCTAGAAGACTTCGGACTCCCTAGACATGTAGTTGGCTTTGTGGACTACAGATAAGCTATGTAGATCCAGCATGGAAATAATGGGTCTAAAGTGTATAACTGTAAACAGTAAGGTGAATTAATTACTTGCTAGGAGATGTGGGGATTTGAAATATTTGTGTCCAGAAAAATAGTCTTTTGTAAAAACTGTGGTGTAACCTTAGGCAAAATGGGAGACTTTTGTGTAATGGTTGCACAGTAAGGGAGAGGTCGTGGTGAGATCTTGAAATGCTAAGGTTTCCTGGAACACAAGATGTTGTATCATTGCATGGTTTGCATCTGCCCATTGCCACCAGTTTGAAGACCAGCCAGAAGTCATTGTGCTTCTTGCAGGATAACTGGGGAAGATGCAATCTATGTTGTAGAGGCTGTTAACTTGATAATTGACCATGATGTTCTTGTCTTGCTTTGAATCCAGGAAAATATATTTAAAAAATCCAGGAAATGACAAGAATGAGAATCAAACACATCTTTGACCATAAATCCATAATTAAGACTGATGAGGAATTTTTGCTATTAGTATCCGTGTTACAGCTGGACATAGAGACAGGGTGGTCAAACAGAGTACAAACCGAGATGTAGGTTTCTTCCAACAGCTTTCATGTATAATACTGCTCTGTCAGCTTCTTGGTATTCTTGGCACGGGCAACCCAGATCACTGGACTCCTTTTTCCTTTCTCAATGTGCCATGCTTGGCTGTTTCAGCTTGGAGTGGGTTCTGAAGTTTTTCTTAGGATGTTGAAGAATGAACATCAGTGTATAGGACTGTTGGAGAAGAAAAGCTTTCTAGGATATATAGCCAGGTGGGAAAGAGAAAAAGAACTCAGTAGTATTCTCAGGAATAATGGGTTGGGAAACAAACTGAAGGAGAGGAGACACAGCCAAGTGCTGTGGCCTGTGATGTGGCAGGTAGTTGTATAACAGTGTCATCTTGAGCAGTTTATGACTGTGTGTCAAGCATTTCATATCCAGTACCAGTCCCACATAGGAAAGCTAAAAGGCGAGGAAGAAGTAGATGACCACATCTGTCTACTGAGTACATAAAGAAAAGCTCCAAAGACAGGATATAAAATAAAGCTAATGCAAGCCATTCATCAAAGTTTGATTAGTTATTCCCAAATGATGATTTCTTAAATGTGTTTTCCAATAGGGTACACTCGCTGAACGTATTAGAGCAGGAGGAGCAGGAATCCCAGCATTTTACACAAGTACCGGCTATGGGACTTTGGTGCAGGAGGGGGGTGCACCCATCAAGTACAACACAGATGGCACCATTGCCATTGCCAGCCAGCCGAGAGAGGTAAGCGGTCTGATTGCCATTAGAAAGTCTTCTCCTATGGAAAATGAATTTCTAACATATTTACAAGATAAACAATAGTTTAAGCAGGAGTTAAGTTTAACCTTGCTATATTCAATTAGCTGGATGTCTGTGGAGCCAGACATGTTAGTTTTGCTCCCGGTGCTTACTTCTGTCCTCTGTGATGTGTTAGAACACAGATGTGTTTCTACAGTTCTAGAGTGATTTAGCATCATGAACTGGTCCAGGTGAAAGCCTGCCTTAGAGAGTTACTCTTTATTTCACCATTCTCTGTCCAGGTTGGCTGTGTATTCAAACAAAATTTTGTCCCAGGCCACTGTAGAGAACAATCTCCTGTTACTGGAGCAGGTGCTCTTTAAATACTGCGCTGTGCAGTAAGCAGTCCTGCAATTGTACGTGAAGCTTCAGCCTTAGAAGAAATGGGACATTTTCCTGTTAAACTGGGAAGAGCTCAGCTGACACAAATTTCAGGAAATGCATTTCCCAACTTTTGAAATGCAATTTAGTCTCAGTATTTAAAACTGCAAAGAAATAAAAAGAGTGTGGCTTTCAAGGGAGAAACAAGGGTTTCATTTTGAAATTGGATGTAGAATTTGGAGCAGGAAAGAGAGATCCCAGTGCCATAATTTTACTTGAAGAAATGAGTGGGGCTAATTTTGTGTGTTCCATTTAGGCTGCATACAACATTAAATTTCACCTTGAGAACATTTCTGGGGTAAAGGTGATTCTGCTTTAACCCATGATTTTCATGTATTTTACACATGACTATTTGTGGTATCTAGACATTGACTTAGTCTTTTTCAGTCCCTTAAGTTTTTTACTGCATATGTCGTTATGATGTTTTATCATTTGGAGGAATGTTTTGCTTTTTAAATAGCTTATAATTTTAATAACATTTTTCTTAATTTGATTTTCTTTTGATGTTTGTGGGGAAATCTTTCTTATTCTCCTCAATTTAATAACTGAGGGGTACTAATAACATGGCCTGCGTGATTTGCTCAGTTCCGTTCTCCACATCCATTTTGCATGGTAGTGTCACTTTATAAAAGCTCAGATCTCCTTTTATAGTACTGACAAACTGACTTCTGATACACTATTCTCATACTTCCTCCCCATTTGAGCAAATTTTAAAAGCTCTCAGGTAATATTTGTGTGTACTCCAGCCTTCTACATTGTTAAGAGAGGTGCCCTTTCCTCTCTCTCTATAGGATTAGAAGACTTTTGGCTTCAGGCACAGTATCATTCATTGCAAATATTGATCATAAATGCAGGGAAAAAGCAAATGAAGTACAGTCTGTCAGATGACATGATTTGAGTCATTTATTTCAAATTGACTTCATTTTGGATTTGGGATTTCAGATGGTGGGCAGTGTTTATGAACTTTTTCAATAATTGTGCATTAGCACTTCAGTTTTTGGTTAGCTGGTAGATGTGCAGGACAAAACATGTCTAATTCCAGTAGATGGAGCAAGAGGAATGCTCTTTCACTAGAGACACTGAGATGAAATTGAGGTTTACAGCCTTTCCATGCTTCTCTGTTATCATACAGTTTTTCAGTTAAAACATTATGTAGTACAAAACGAAGTCAAAGTATAATAGTCTGCAAAATTAACCCCTAAAATAAGTATTACACATGAAATCTATTGGAAGAAACCCACATCACAATTTTGTACTTTTGTCTGTAGGTGCGAGAATTTGATGGCCGTCACTTTATTCTGGAGAAATCGATTACAGGAGATTTTGCGCTTGTGAAGGCATGGAAGGCTGATCGTGCAGGAAACATCATTTTCAGGTATGACTTGTTTACTGGTGGGAAAAGATTATTTAACAGTTTAGATAATGAAAGAGAAGGAGAATCCTATTTCCTGTATTATGGCAAAATAATGTTTTACTAATTTCACGTTCTTTCATATTGCCTTTCCCTACTGTCAAATTACACTGTTATAAAACACCAACACATAATTTCTTTTTCTAATGACTTTTGAGAATTCAAACATAACTGTGAAATAGAACATTGTAGTTAAAAATGAGACACAGCAGACCAAAGTCTTTATGATGACTGTTGAGCAATTTAGTGACATTCTCTTCCTTTCAATTTTCATGTTAGTTTGGTTCCTTTTTCTTAAACAATTAAAGGCTGACCCAAGAAGTACATGTTCATGTATGACAGAAGAGAAGGGAACTGAGTCAGTCTTCTGCCTAGTCAATGATGGGAAAACTTATTCTCTCTAAAGAAAACTGTGTTTAAAGTTGATTTGATCTCAGTCATGTAGGGAGAGGCATCATATGAAATTAAACGTCTTTGCAATGAAAAATTTGATGTTGCACTAGTGAGAAAATCTTTTATATGAGTTGATTTGTGTGTGTTCTGGTTTGTCCTGAACTGAAGCAGGAGAGAGGTTTGCTTACATTTAATGCCTGGTTTTTATTTGTCTTATGGCTATCAGATGAAAAGGTAAGTGTTGTAGTTATCCTTTGCAGTTTACTGCAAGCAGATGCTGATTAAGAGTCTGTCTTTGTATGTATGAGAGCAAACATGGAGTTGAAAATGCAAGTGAAAAATATGTGTATAAAATAATACCCATAAAGTTATGCTTTTCTTTATGTATGATATGTATATATATAAACACACATTAATAATATTAAATTAAAATACTTGAAAATTAATAAATAAGTTTTTATTTTGCCCAGCCCTTGACATCCTGACTTGCCCACTGGCAAGGCAATATGGTTTCTGATAGAAACCTGAATTATTTTGTGTGTGTGTAGATGAATTTGATGGCTGCTAAACTGCTTGTCAGGTTCTGGTACACTGAATACAGGAAACACTCTTCCCCCTTGGCCTTGTCTTTGTTTGATCCTGAGCCACTACTCTCTATGCTTTTACCCTCTGTCTATCTACTGATGCATAGTAGATACGTCTGAAAAATTCTTTCATTCTCCACAGAAACAGACTAGTTGTATTCTCCTTTTACCCCCCTCCTTTATGTCCTGTTGTTCTCTGTGCATTTCCTTCTTCCTGCTCCTTTCAGAAGTCTTCATATGTCTCCCACATTCACAATATACAGCAGATACCACATACTGCTTCCATCTCGAGTGATGACCTAAAAATCTTGACTCCTCCCTTCAATTGTAACTGATCAAAGATGAAAGCATTATCATTTAGTGTCCAATTCCATATAGAATATTGTTAGCTCAAAAGATGTTGCTTGTGATAAGCAGTGACCTATTCTGTTTCTGGATGAGACGTGATTATCTGATGACCTAGAACAGAGAAACATAGGCTCATCTTATAACTTGCCGTCTGCTACTACTTTCACAGGAGTGTGGTACTATTCATAGGGAGTTTCCTGTGACTCTGTGTAGTCAATGGCAATGGTGTAAGTGTCTGCCAAACTGTTAATCACCCTCAAGCTAAGAGCTTTTATAAATTCAAAGGATGTATTTTAGGTATGCTAACTTGGACCACAGGCTGGCATTATTTTTTTTTTCTATTAGCAAACATCAAGCTATACTGTTTTCTTGGAATCCAGAATGGCACCAACTTCTTTACAAAGCTGTTTTTCAAACTGTTTGTTTCATCATTTGATTTTTTTTTTTTTTTAAGTGATACTTCATGGATCCTAGATCTTTTGTTCCATACAACATGTTGTGGCTGCTTTCATTCCATGCATCTTCACACTGAGAGGACTCTTCTACATCACTTACCAGTGGGTTAGCTTTTGTCTAACAAAGGCCTGTTTCTGACCCAGTAGGTAATTCTTTTTAGGTACAGTGCATTAGCAAGACAAATAATCCAAGACTCCCTCAAACATAATGAAATAATATCACCTTGTTCCTGTGATAACTGAAAGGATACATATATGGGCATTTTGCTTTGTTAGTCTGAGGCAGGTGCTAGTTCTATATGGCTGAACAGAGCGTCGCCAGGTCTTAACCTCCCTTGGAGCTTTGCTTATTAGGGACATCAGGGAGGGCCACTGCTTCTGTGAATTGTCCTCATAAGAATCCCAGAATGGCCTAGTTTGGAAGGGACCTTAGACATCATTCAGTTCCAGCCCCGGTCTCTGGGCAGGACCACCCTTCACTGCATCGGGTTGCTCAGAGCTCCATCCAGCCTGGCCTTGAACACTTCTCGGGATGAGGCATCTGCAATTTTTCTGGGCAGCCTGTTTCAGTTCCTCACCACCCTCAGTAAAGAATTTCTCCTTAGTATCAAATGTAAACCTCCCCACTTTCAGTTTGAAGCCATTCTCCCTTGTTTTGTCACTACTTGACAGAACTTGAAGTCTCTCTCCGTCTGTCTTAAACATTCCTTCAGGTGCTGGAAAGCTGCAGTTTGGTCACCCTGGAGCCTTCTCTTTTCCAGGCTTAACAATTCAAATTCTCTCAGCCTTTCCTTGTAGGAGAGGTGCTCCATCCGTCTGATCATCTTGGTGACCTCCTCTGGACTTGCTCCAGCAGGTCCATGTCCCTCCCATGCTGGGACCTCAGAGCTGGATGCAGTGCTCTCAGCAGAGCACAGCAGAGAGGCAGAATCCCTTCCTTCTCACATTGCTCTGGATGCAGCCCAGGACACGTTTGGCTCTCTGAGCTGTGAGTGCCATGGCCAGGGCATGTCCAGGCTCTCATCCACCAGCACCCCCAAGTCCTTCTGGGCAGGGCTGCTCAGTCTGTTCATGCCCAGCCTGTGCCGATACTGGGGGTTGTCCTGACCCAGGTGTAGCAACAGCACCTGGCCTTGTTAAACCTCATGAGATTCCCATGGGCCATTTCCCGAGCTTGTCCAGGTTCCTCTGGATGGCATCCCATGCTTCAAGAATGTCAACAGCACCTCTTGGCTTGGTGTTATCTGCTCATTTGCTGAGGGTGCACTCAATTACTTCATTTATGTCATTAATGAAGATAGTAAATAACACTGGTCATGATACAGACTCCTGAGGGAACACCACTTGTCGCTGATGTCCACTGGGACTCTGAGCCATTGACCATTAACCTCTGGATGTGACTTTAAACCAATTCCTCATCTACCAAATATTATATACAATCAAATCCATCTCTCTGCAAATTAGAGACGTTGTGGGGCTGTAAAGGCACGTCAAAGGTTTTACAGAAATGCAGATAAATTACATCTGTAGCCATTTCCCATCCACTGATGTAGTCACTCCATCATAGAAGGCCAGTATATTGGTCAGGCAGTACTTACCCTCAGTGAAGCTGTGCTGACTGTCCTGAATCAACTCCATGTCCTTCTTGTGACTTAGCACAGCTTCTAGGAATATGCACCATGATCTTCCCAGGCACAGAGGTGAGGCTTGCAGGTCAGTAGTTCCTGGCATCCTCCTTTATACTTTTAAAGCTTTTAAAGATTGGAACCATTTCCTCCTATTTCTAGCCACCTGGTACTTCTCCTGACTGCCATTACTTTTCAAATATCATGGAGAGTGGCTTTTCTGTCTCCTTTGGCTCCCCTCCTTTTTCATGTGGTACCATTCTGCTTTGGAGTTGTTCTAATGCAATGTACTTCAACTTTACAAGCAAATATGTGGCTTGTTGGTGATGAAAATAGACTAGTGACAAAGGAGCAGAAATGTTGAAGGGATAACCTGAGTCAGAGCCTCTGCTGTCAAGGTCATGTAAGATCATCTCTTCATGCTTCAACTCGTTCTGCAATACATAAATTCAACTCATATGTGAGGTGTCTTTGTACCTTCATATGATTAAGTATGTAGTGGACGTAGTTTGCTGGTTTAGTCTGCTATGAACTAATTTTCTATATTTTGCCTCTGTGAGAAAAGATGTTATGCCTTTAGGTCAGCTTAGAAATCCAGTGGAACAATGGAACTTCGTAGATGTTGCTGATTCTAGATGTTCAGAAAATTATCTTAAAATAAAAAGACAACTTTGTCTAGCTAGTTTTTGAATTTCCTATTGCTCACCCCATAACATTATTCTGTGTTGGAAAATAAGTGTAGTGCTTCTGGTTTGTCTCCTTCTGGATGATGTTCTTTTTAGAAACAAGGCCTTTGATCCTATAGAACTTCTGGATAGTGTATTCTTTAGAAATAAAGCCTTTGATCCTATAAAAGACTGCTGCTTCTGAAACAACTTTACCAAGTCAAGAACAGTCTAAATGGAAGAAGCTTTTATAAATTATGTCAGATTACAGCCCATTAGCTCTTCTTAAAGTCAAATTAATATTGAAATGTTTTCTTGTAATTTTTTCCCAATGCAGAAATAATTTTATATCAGTTTCTTTTACTGGCAGAGTAACCTCTACAATCTTGAGAATGTCATTGGCTCAGAAAAGTAGTCACATGGGATGAAATATTGAATTGTTAGTTTTTCCACCTTCCTTCTCCCATCTGTATCCATTTCTCAGCACCTTTAATTCAGCTTTTGTAATTGTTTCTCTTCTCATTTGCTACTCTATCTAGTTTAGGGAAGATTTCCTGATTCATTACTAAGGAGTATTGTATTTATCTCTCAGAGAAGAATATAAATTCACATTGTGGAAGGCTGGTGTTTTGTTTTTTTTCTCTTTTTGTTTCTTATTCTTACATCCTTCTTTTGGATCAGTATAGCCACCGAGAAGACCCATGTGTAGAAGATATTCGTAGAATCATAGAATCACAGAATGTGCTGAACTGTAAGGGACCCACAAGCATCATCAACTCCACTCCCTGGCCCTGCACAGCACAACCCAACAGTCACACCATGAGCCTGGGAATGTTGTCTAAACACTTCTTGGACTCAGACAGGCTTGGTGCTGTGACCACATCTCTGGGGAGGCTGTTCCACTGCCCAGCTGCCCTGTGGGTGAAGAATGTTTTTCTAATATTCAACCTAAATCTCCCCAGACACAACTTCAGGCCATTCCCTCGCATCCTGTCACTGTCACCACAGAGAAGAGATCAGTGTCTGTCCCTCCTCTTCCCCTCATGGTGAAGTTGTAACTGCAATGAGGTCTCCCCTCAGTCTCCTCCAGGCTGAACAGACCAAATGACCTCAGCCGCTCCTCCTTCAGCTTCCTCTCAAGGCCATTCACTGTCTTTGTTGCCCTCCTTTGGACACTCTTTAAAGGTTTAATGTCTTCCTTGTATTGTGGCACCCAAAACTACCTCAAGGTGAGGCCGCCCCAGTGCAGAGCAGAGCAGGACAATCCCCTCCCTTGCCTGGCTGGTGATGCTGTGCCTGATGCACCCCAGGACAGGATGATCTCTCAGATTTTAGATCTCTCAACCCTAACCCTAGCCTTCGTTATAGGCTTCACAGCTGCTGCGTATTGCCAATAAAACATTTCCTCAAGATATGTGCCTTGGGGTTTAGCTTTGGTTATTTTGGTATCCGCACTAGAAACCCTGTCGGAGCTGCCTGTTGATGCCGGGGTTTGGCCGTGCCTGCCCCGGGGCCGCGAGGTGGCGGCAGCGCCCTGAGCTGCGGAGCGGCCGCGGCTCCGGTCACGGCCCGTGCGCGGCGGAGGGAGAGGAGGAGAACACTTTGCAGGTCAGCTCTTGGGCTCCATCGGCTTAAGGGCTTTTTTTCCCAGCTTAAACGATTCTGCGATTCTGTGAAACAAGGATGATCGGTGGGGGAAAAAAAAAAAAAAAGCTGCTGTGGAACAACGACATGGGAAAGGAGGTTTCAACTTGTTCTGAACCTGTTTCATGGTTTTTGATGAAACGTTTCCAGGAATTCTACTTTCTAAAAGAGAAAATTGCTGAGAGGCTAGCAGTGGAACACCACTAAAACCTTCATAATTTTTCTTAATTATTCAATGTTCCACACAGTTTTGTTAGATTTCTGAAAAATACATAGAGGTACTGACATAGGTCACTTGTTTCCCCTGTGCCTACGAGGATCTTGGTACAGATCCCAACACAGGTATACATGTCATCATGTCATATGTTGCTTTTATTCTCTAGAGGTTCTTTTTCCCTGGTAGAGAAATGCAGCGTGGGAATACTTAGGATGAATGCCAGAGTCTTATAGTGAGTGCCAAAACTGACACAGTTTGATGTGGTTTGTTTTTGGGTTTTTTTTTTCTTTTTTCTCTTTTTTTTTTTTCTTAATTAAGAGAGTTGGATTACATTTACTACTGGGTAAAGTGCTACCCTGAGTCCTAGTCTGAGTTATGAAAGCATACTTGAGAGATTGTTAAGCATGGTGCTGGTCCCCTGTGGAGATTAATTTCATTCTTTGTGCAGTGAAATAAAGGCATTGTACAAAGTCCAGCTTGCTGCTGCTTTTGGATCTAATAAATGAAGATATCAGTAACATACCCAATTTCAATTAAGCAATGTGCTGATTGAAAGTCAAAAGAGCTGTAATGATTACTTTCTAATGTAGCAAAATATGATTTCACTTCAGATGCATCTTAACAATTTCATAATACTTTTTCTTCCCCTGTACTTTTAAAATTAGTTTTCCAGGTATTTGGCAAAAAGCTTTGTGATGTTTATAATACAGATGTACTTGTAGTAGCTTATCTCTGAAAAGTCTTTCATTGTACTATTACAGCCTTTAATATTTACTATATTTACTGATTTTCTTTTTTCTCCTTCCTTTTTTTTTTTTTCTTTTTTTTTTTTTTTCTTTTTTCCCATTTCAGGAAAACTGCAAGAAACTTCAACCAACCTATGTGCAAAGCTGCAAAGACAACTGTCGTAGAGGTAGGGAATTGAAACATAGTAAGCCCTATACTAGTATAGTCTACATACCCCTTTATTTTATATGATATTCTAGAGACAGGGTGGGGGGATTTCAGAAGATTGCAGGATTTCAAATCAGGGACAATGGTCCAACCACTGTCCTTGGATTGCCTGCTCCTGACACTATCCTCTGCTGTAGTGATTAATTCCTTAGTTGCTGTACGTTTGATCCTAATGAGGACTTTGTGTTCACTGTGATTAGCTGTTGAAAGGGAAACAAAGCAAATTTGTTAAAGTAATATGTGGATGAAAGAGGAAAAGAGTAGGCTGTGCTTGAGAAGATTCACATTAGACTTTGTGCAAAACTCTTTGAAAATAAAGTCAAGTACATAACAACATAGATTAGGCAAATCATGGAGCTATCACAGTTGTGGTCTCTCAAATTTAATAAATTTCATAAATATCAGTCCATAATGAGATTCAGATGTTTGGTTATGTCTTGAGAAAGAGGATGGACTAGCTGATCTAGATGTTTCTTCCAATCTTTTTGCCATTTTTCTTTGTCTGAAATGATAATGTTTAAAAATGTGAAGCAGCATACACTAGAAAAATATTGGTGCCTGGAGAGTTGCTAAGACATAGCAATGCGTAAAAGATCGACTGCTCTATTAGCTTTTTCTTCACTCTGGTAAATTCTTTTATATGCCTAATAGAAACTAGATATGGTTTGGCAGTAAGATCAAGACAAACTCTTCTGGATTATTTCTAGGAAATGAGCTATAGATTAGGCTTTTATTTCTTCAGGGTTTTTGTTTTGGTTTTTTGGGGGGTTGGTTTGGGTTTTTGTTTGTTTGTTAGTAAGATGTTATTGGAAAATATATTTGTTATATAAGCATCTCTGGATAACACATTTGGGAACTTGAGTTATTTCTTTGTGCCTTACTATGACAAAAAATACCATAGTATTTGCCACATGACTTACAGTGACAATGCAACAAAACATTTTCATGTTTTGTTTTCAAGAAAGGTTTCGAGTATTCTTCTATTTAAAAATTAAATAAATAATCTTTCCTTCTAGACACTTGTCCTTCATACCTTGTTCAGACTGGCATTTAAAGAATTTAAGTAGATCAAAGCCTTCCACCTATATTCTATCTCATTCTCTCTTTCTGCTCTTCTATCCATGTCTAATAGGGTAGAATTTTCTTGTCAGTGAACAACTGATGCGACATCGTTCTTGCTGTAATTCCACTTGTCAGTTGTTAGTAGATCTGCTGTGAACTGTGTCCACTCTGAGTCCTATTGCATTTTCAATATAATTTTAAAAACTGTCAAGCTTTTTGCGAGATGGCATATTAATATTACTTTACAATTCTATTTTTTATGAACAAACTAGATGAAGATGCATAACCACAGATTTAGGAGAAATATTTTGAACTATCCTTGACTTAACTTCTAAATGTCGTTTTTTCAAAGTGGAATTCAAAATGTTGTGTTAAGATTTAAGAATTCAAACCCAGGGAATCAGAAGCAAATATCTCAATATGGTATCTAGTACATCTTCAGTACTGAGCACAGTGAGCTGTCTTAGCTTATCCCTAGGGAACTGAGGCAACTAAAAATTTGAGTTTTGCCTGATTCCTTAGTTAATGTTGTTCAAGGCATTATCAATCAAGGATGAAATTCTCAATCCCATTTACAGAGAGAAGAAAAAAGTTTGTGTAGGGTGGTAATTCAGATACTGTCTTGGCAGTAGGGATTTCTAAATTCTGGTGTTTGTTTCCATCTCTGATTCTGTTTTTCACTGACTGAACATTTAACTGAATTTAAGCAGACAGTTCTCATCTCTAGAAGTAGAGACTTGAAGCCAACCCTGCTCCTTTTCATCAAAATAGCTACAGATCAGGCTTGTCTTCAAAGATTCAGTTATTAATTGGGGTTTTCAGGATTGTAGTTTCCCACTTTCCTCAGGTTTACTTTCATTTCTGATCATTGATAAAAATATGGAATGGCATTTGTCATAGGAAGATACTGATGAAATATAAACTACTAGAAATCCAATCTCAATGTATCTGTGAACTTGGTGAAAATAGGCAGTTAACTTGAAATCAGTTACATTTGTTAACTTGTTCTGCTAAATTAACCTGAGAAGCTGTGAAATCTGATGTGCATTCACAGAGAAAGACTTATTTTCTTTACTTAATACTGCTGTTCTCTAATTTTAGTCTGTGCGGTATTTCACACATTCTTTATCTGAAATACAGACAGACACTTAATATTTGTAAAAATTCAGAGGCAGAAGAATTTTGTGGATGTGAAAGATGAGAGAAAAAAATAGATGTAAGAGAGGAAAAAACCCCACTTCTCAAAGTCACAGACTGATGGCTATTGTTTGCTTAAAAATTCTCCTGTATTGTGAGGAGCCAGACTGGCTGTGCATAGAGACTTCTAAAGAAGGATGAAGTCAGGCTGTACTATTACCTGTTATGTCTGTGACACACAGTGGAGAATTCCTGATTTTTAAAATGTCAGATTAAACTATCACCTTTGTTTATTTTGTAAACTTCAGCTTTGTTTATTTTGAACAGGAAAATGGTCAGAAGTAGCCATTCAGTACACATTTTGGGATCAGAAATATATTGACTGTAAACTTCTAATGAAATGCAACAAGTACTTACTGATCTACACAATTTTTTTTAACTGTTACATATACCTCTTTTGTTTATCCAAGTGAGAGGGAGTGGAACCTGCTATCAAGGTAATAAAGGTGTATACTGAGGAACAAATAAATGTAGAAATCCAGCTGTGCCAGGTCCAATGGAATTTCTACTTTAATTTGAAGGTGACCCATTATTAAATGTCAAAAAAACCCCCCATTTCAACTGAACTGTATGATTTCTGTCATTTGGAAGTTAACCATTCCAGAGCCAAGTAATGTTGGCAGCATCTGTTAGTTTGGCTTTATCTATACATTAAAGCAAAATTATGCTGGGAGTTATCTGCTTCTCACTTCAGCTTGCAGAACTTGCAGAAGTTAAGCATGCAGTCAGACCTGTAGCTTTGTTTGAACCTGAGCTCACATGCACACTCAGCCTGAGCACTTCAGTTGTTTTTCGGTCTATAAACACTTTCCTGCTCCTATTGCAAAGATGGGAGAATTGAGAAATCAGCTGATATAAAAGAAACTCTGTGGTCAGACATTACATACAAGCGACCAACCCTTGTAAAGGTTGAAAGGAAGAGTGTGGAATGTGAAGAAATTTGAGGGGTTGTGTGTTGTTATAGATGTGGTAACACTTCCAGTGCTGTTGAATGAAGGCCATGCTGAATTGAGGAGGTGTCATTGCGGTCAGGACCCTCAACAGAGAGGCTGAATTGTGTGATGGGAGTTAACTGCAAGGAAGCTTGGAGCTGCAGGGAGGCCTCTTGGATGTGTGCCTAGACTCCTAGGACAAGGGCTGTGATAACAGGGTGCTTCTTAACATGTGCATCGCCCTGTAGAGACACCTCTGAGCAGAGCCCCACTGAGACTTTTGGTCATGACACCTCTCTTCAGTAGGGAATTGGGGCAACCCAAAGCCACAGAAGAAAACATGCTGTGACCTTGCCAGGTGTAGACGTCATGATGGCATGGGAAAGGGTGATATGGGCTTAGGTTCTTGTTTTCTGCCACAAAGGAGTACATAAACATCTGTAACTGTCCCAAATGACCCTGAACTGTTACCTGTTTTCTTGTTATTCTCTGCTGTAAGACCTACTGAATATTTGTCCCCCGTGAAGTGCTTTGAGATCTCAGCCATTGCCACAGTGAAAGTGTTTGGTAGTAGTAATGGTCAATATGTTTAGAAATATTTATTGGCTGGCTGTTTGAATATCCAGTTTGAATAATTT
Organism: Dasyornis broadbenti; assembly: GCA_013397935.1. Lineage (NCBI taxonomy): Eukaryota > Metazoa > Chordata > Aves > Passeriformes > Dasyornithidae > Dasyornis > Dasyornis broadbenti. Next base: position 970,696 of record VZRN01000986.1, on the reverse strand, counting down.
TCTTGTTCAGATCACAGAAGATGGCTAAATATATCCCCTTGGGTAAATAGCATTTACACCTCAAATAATATCAGGGGAGGGAAAAAAAGAGAGTGTATTTTCTCATAAAAATGCATTAAATAAAAATCATTAAACCCTGCATTTTATCTCTGGTTGCCTAGTAACAACACAGCCACATCACTGAGCACCATTTTCTCAGGTACAATGAACTGTGTGGCTCTAAGGGACAGAATCAGACTCAAATAATCTATTTGTATCCTGTTATCTGTGCTAAATCATGGCATTTGGTTTTATTGAGGAAACTGGAAATGAACCTTTTTTTCTGTGTGTGTCTATTCCTCCAAATGCTTTAACAATGGCAAAACTTTCCTCACATGCATAGCTCTGTTCTGAGGAATTCTTCAAGATTTTTGCACAGTGGCAGTTTAGTATAAAAAGCCTATAAGTACCACTTTAAAGTGAAACAATAATCTAATAGAATCTTTTTTGTCACCTGGATTCTGCAGCCATGTAACTCAAAACTGAATCCTGATAGAGGATGGATTTGGGATGGGCACAGGCTTCACGTTAGTTTGTGTTTCTGTGAAACCACAGATCAGGATGAAGGGCATAGAATTGAGGTCCTTCTGTACCAATGCTGTAACCACTGAGCTTTTGTGTTGTTATAGTCTTTTTTGATATGATTTAAGTGCTCACTGATGAGTCTGTGTGTGCTCAGGCAATGGTTGTGAGGGAGTGTCCCATAGATCTGCAGTGGGGGAAAGGCTTTGTTTGAGAATCCCATTTGTCACAGGATGGACAGTGAGCTGCTTAATTCTGCCACATTACCATCTGCTTTTGGCACAAGTGACAGTAGAATTCTAGTTGCCATAATATGGTTATATAATAAATTATATATATATATATATGTATAAGTATAGAAATTTTTGCATCTTAAACTTGTAGGTGGTCAGTCAGGGCTTTTGACTGCGTAAGTGTATTTACATGCCTAGGCCTTGGCTGAATCCTGAGTCAGAGATGCCTGTGGATCTGAACTTAGACAACCCAAATATAGTGTATAGACATTACAATAACCTTTCCCAGAGAAGCCTTAGTTGAAAGATTTGAGTGAACACTTGTGGAAGAGCAACTCTGAAATGCAAGTTCATGATCCTCAGAAAACATAGCAAAATATCAGGAAAATAGCAAAATATCAGGAATGCCTCTTAGGAAGACTGGATTCATAAGCTGAAAGACCTGGATTGATGGAGTCTTCTAGGAGGTATAGATAAGAAGAAACTAAGTTAGGGAAAGACTGTGGTAATGAGCTTGAGAATAAAATTTTCCTACATGGAGAAAGTAATAGAAGAGCAGTAGGAGTTTGACCTTGATCACAATCATTGTCATCTCAAACACAGAAAAATGATAGAAAGTGAGACTGAGGCCAGATGTCTGAGGCTAAACATTACAAAGCCAAAACAAACCAAAAAGCTTAAGCTTCTAAGAAATATCCAGCCCAGTACAAAGGAATACTTGAAAGTAGCAAGAAATCTTTTTAAGAATACATACATATTGGACTGGGAGACCAAGGATACTTCACTGCTCAGTGAAGTGAATAAAATTATCAGTACAGATTACAATGAAGGCTGCAGTGTTTAATGCCTTTTCTCCTTCAGTACCAAGCAAAGCTAACAATCAGTTTGGTGACTATAATGATGCCAGTCATAGAAAAAGCGCAAATCAGAGAAGGATTGGAACTGAAATACAGGGACTATTAGTATTGTTTTGGAAACGTAGCTCCTAGAAAGAATTGTACACTGTTGCCACAGCAATTTTAGTTTGTCGAGAAGAATCCTACCCCCAGACTTGAATACTCTTTTGTTGGTTTTATTTCCCTTCATGTATTTGATTCCTTGCTTCTGTGTGTGTGTATGCGCTTAATAAAAACAGAACAGAAAAGCAAAACATTTGTACAGCTGTTGTGCAGACCATCTTAGAATGATTAGAGAAATACTGGAATATAAGTAGTACTGGGCTAGAAGGCAGTTCGTATGGTAATTCTTATTACATTTAGTTAACATGTTTCTGATTCATGATGTGATTCCTGGCGTGTCCTCTGCAGGGCCAAGAGTTGTACATGATGATCCTGATGGGTCTTTTCCAACACAGTATTTTCTACTCTATGATTCTATTCTATTCTATTATTATCAGGGTAATAAACTTCTTTAATAGCTAATTTAGCTATGTAGGGTTGGTTGATGATTTTTGTTTGGTTGGGGTTTTTTTCCTTGTTTTTTACTGTTGTTCTTATGTTTTATGGTTGTTTTTTACCTACAGTTACTTTTCTTTTATATATAACGTCTAATTAAATGGCTTCAAATTTAACACTTCATTGCTCAGGTAGTGAATATTAAGTGATTAAAATTAATATTAAATTCATACCATAGCAGACCTAATTGTTGCTGGCTGCTGTTCAGGTAGTTTTACCTATGCATAATATAGTGCTGGAAGATTTGAATTTGTTTTTCTTTTATCTGTCTCTTATATTGTATTCCTTTCTAAGTTATACTTTCTTGAACATGTATCATGGGTTTTCTCAGCATTCAGCTTCAGAAGTTCATTGCAGATGCGAATATAATCTTCAGTGATAAAGATTCCTTTTATCCTTGTCACATATGTTAAGAACAAATATGACATTCAAAAAGAACAAGAAAAAGAGAGCTCATGGTTGATCACTAGATACTGCAGATTGCCAGGAAGTCAGTGTACTGGAGAAACTGATGGAAAGCCTCTGTTTGCTTCTAAAGCTGAATTTAGAGAGTTTTTTTATAACATTTTGTAGAAAGCCTGATAGACTGTGCATTTGAAGTATATTTCATGAGAATTTGAAAATTAATAGGATTTACAATACTCTAACTTTTCAGCCCTGCTTTGTTTGTAAGGTATGTAAATCAATCAATGACTTACTGTCATTGCATTTAAAATCATGTGTTTTTAGAGCACTGAAAAGAAGGGAGAGTTTTAGGCATGATTCAAGGAACTTACAAGCATATATCTTGGTGTCTTAAAGCATTTATTTATTTTCTGTGCTATTAACATATCTGATGGGGATTTCTAGTATAAAATGAGAAAGATTAGACATCCAAACTGAAAATCTTCCAAAAAAATTGCCTTGTGACATGAAGCAAATGCATTTTTTCAGGTGGTCAGAATACTGAGATTTGAAAAGCTGCAGCCTCATAAATCTTGCTGCAGTGAACATTTTTGAGTAACTGAATCACTAGCTCAGATTTCAGTGGCATCCTTTTAGCTCTGGCAGCATCCCTCTCCCGCAAATGCTGTAGAATTAACAGTAAAAAAAGTGAATATTTAAAGAGAAGTAATGGATTATGATACCAAGGCTGACTTGACTTAAATCATGCTGATTTTTCAGGCTGCAGACAATGGTAAAAGAATGAACGAAGACAACAGAGTAGTTTTCCATTTCTGTGTCCCAAACAGTTGCCTAGTCTTCCCTTTTTTTTTTTTTCCTTTACCTCCCCAAAACCTTATTAAATTCTGTTACAGAGAACTCTCGCTCATGATGTCCAGTGTGTGGAAATGCACTCCCATTTATATTCCCCTGAATTAAATACTAGGATCCTTCATTTGCCACTTCTGTTTCATCTGGAGAAAGCAATAACTAACCAAATCTAAAGCAACTTTATGTTTGAACAGGTGTTCTGGGTTTTTTATTATAGAGAAATAAGCACACTCCTCATTTGGAATAATTCAGATGTATTTTATCAGTTTTCTTCTTGTTGAGAGAAGCAGGGGAAGGCAAAGACATGAGCACTGAGAATTAGCTCTGCTGGTCAGAGCATGGTTCTGGTTATGCCAAGGCTGTGGGTTTGATTCCCATATGGGCCACTCACTTAAGAGTTGCATTCCATGATTCTTGTGGGTCTCTTCTGACTCAAAAGATTCTGTGATATAATCCTGATTGAAATGGGGGAGATATGTAGATAATTGTATGTGTAAACAATGGGTTAAGGAGCACCTGTGCGAAAGACAATTTTTCAGCACTTCTAGTGAAATCAGAATTTTCTCATTAGGCTTTGATAAGCAAAAAATTCTGTTTTTGTGGTTTGATGGACTGATTTAAAGGTTTCTGCCAGCTTCAAATAATAATTTTGGTTCTGCAAAGTACTTTATTCTTGGCTTTGGGTTTTTTTGGTTTTTTGTT